>MDKI01080010.1:0-13608 GCA_005239505.1 Nicotiana paniculata | reverse complement strand
CTAAAAAACGTTCTTCCCATCCAAAATAGGTTTAGGTTGACTTTTATACGAGTTGGATGTCATGGGATAGAAATAACCGAGTCCCGATCGAAATCGGACATGTTCACATTTTGAGCGTCCAGGATAGCGTGGGGCGCTGTCGCTGGCGCAGAAAACAATAAGTTTTTGCCTTGAATTCTATTTACTTTCTTTGATTTGTATCCCGTCTTTTTGTTGTCCTCCATATGGGGGACAAAACCCAAAGGGTGTCCCCCTTTTTTTTATTCTTTTAATTTTCTTTTTTTTCTTCCGTATTTTATTCAATTTTACTGCAAATCTCTTCATCTTCACACCACTTTATTTTCTACATAATTAAAATATAATATTAAGCACAAAGTAATGTAATTAATACTCAAAACACGATTAAAATTTCTATAATATGAGGCAATAATGGTTAAATATATGTATTTTTGGTCGAACATCACATGTTCCAGAATTTCCTTTCAATTTGATCTCAGCAGGAAGATTAGATGATGAAGGTTACCATACCGCCCTCTTTAATGGCCAATGGAAGCTCACCAAGGGCTCATTATTAGTGGATCAAGGTGTCAAGTCTTTTCATTTATATGTGACACAGTGCTCTAATCTTAGTGACTCCATAAATCTGGTGGAAAATGACACTTTATCAGAATTGTGGACGTACTTGAAGACATAGTTGCCCCTTGGCTAGAGGGGGTGTTTGTTGGGCCCATGCCCATATTGTCCAGCCAAAGGACCAATGACTTAATTCTATTCCTTTTGGTTTTTATTCCTATTCAGAATTGGATTCGACTTTTATTCCTATTTATAGCTGGTTTTGGCTTTAAGAGGAAGCATCACTCATTATCTATAAATAGAGTAACCTTGGATTTTTTTTTATGCTCATTGGTATAAGTCTTAGAAAGACTTTAGTACATAAGAGTGATTTTTGAGAGAGCTTCCATCAAGAGAGAAGAGAGAAGAACAAGTGTTTGTTTTGCTGTATATTTTGTTCCGACCAGTCAGCTTCAAATTATATTTTCCGATTCGTTCACAATTAGATCAGGATGATATTTTGACGTGGATGTTCCTAACATCTTGGCTTTGATTTGAATGGCGGAGATCGAATTTGGAGGCCTTTGCATCCTATTTCGAGCCCCGAACATGAGCTCTATTTTTTGACTTCTCCTATTTCTTAAATTGATTTGTTGTTGCTCTTGTTACTATTGTTTCTCCGTATTTGGAACTCGTTCTATAGCTAATTTGGAGAACTTTTATAACACTTTTTTTGTTATAATGGAGCCTTTTGAATCTTTATGATCCCGTGTTTTTTACCTTCTATTTGAAGGATTTTCCACGTAAAATTTTTGATGTTCTTTATCTTTTTTAATTACGAATTTGCCTCTTACTCGACAAAACAATATCTAAGAAGTGAGAAGATAGTTTTTCCACCAAATATATGGAATTATTAAGTTGAATTGAAGAAGAAACTAAAGGTTGTATACATATGAGTTCGATCTTCGCTGCAGAAGTTCAAGGATGAAGTCTAGGATACAAGATGAATTGTATTACCTTAGCACCATATTTTGTCGCAAAACATACCCAAAAACCACTAGCATGGGGGTGAGCTAGGGTGTCACGACCCCAAACCACTAGTCGTGATGGAACCTAACCCAACCCGCTCGGCAAGCCAACTAGTAACTATCCAGTTCCACTAATTTTAACAAGACAATAAAATAAAGAAATTATCTGACCTTTATTAAATTCTCAAGAACCGATAGTACAAATCACGAGTTTCTAAAAATATAATTTACAAAACTGAAAAGAAATAAATACACGGTCTAATTGAAAAAAACATAAATAGAGTTCTATAGAACTAATGCTACCACGAACAAGGGGCAACTTCAACCGGAATGCATGTGCATCTTTAATCCAGCTACCATCGAATACAATAGAATCAACAACCAACATCTTCACGCAAGGTGCAGAAGTGTAGTATGATTACAACTGACCCCATGTACTCAGTAAGTAACAAACCTAAACTTAGATTGAAAGTAGTGACGAGCTAACACAAGGTCGGGTCCAACCCCGGTATTCCGCAATAGTTCATAACAACATAATACAAGTAATAAAATAGGCATCTCAGATGTAAAGTGATCAACTCGTTCACAGTTCCAGAAAATAGGCATGCTTATCAAGTATCTTAGTGAAAACTCAAATGTTTTACCGAAAATGCCAAAATACGAGTAAGTTTGAAAACTGTAATTTTTTCCAAAATCCTTTCAACAATAAGTAAGAAGTTTCATTTTTCTTTTCAAATAACAAGTGAAATACACCTCTCTATACCCACATATCAATGTGTGTAAAAAGTCATGACGTGATACTATATAGCATGAGAAAAAATTCATCTCTGTCCCTGTATGTCATATGCGCATGCAAATGCCATGTACCTCAGAGATGAATCATGTACTTACACTCTCAGAGTACTCAATCTCACTGTCTCGCATCCTCTCTCACTATGCTCAATACTCAGCACCCTAAATAACTCAACGCTGTATAATAAGTGTTGCAGTGTACAACCCCATCCACACACACACACACACACACACACACACACACACATATATATATATAGTCGACTGCGCTCACGTGGGTGTACAGACTCCGGAGGGCTCCTTCAGCCCAAGTGCTATATTGATGCGGCGTGCAGCCCGACCTAATACTGTTGCGTCGTACAACCCGATCCAATACTGCTACGGCGTGCAACCCGATCCAATACTGCTACGGCGTGCAACCCGATCCAATAAAATATAATCAATATATTGCTGCGACGTGCAGCCCGACCCATAAGGTAAATATATAATATGCTGCGGCGTGCATCCCGAGCCATAATGTATAATATAATATGCTGCGGCGTGCAACCCGACCCATAATGCCACTCACTCAAGCCCTCAGCCTCACTCAATCATCATTTTCTCCAATCTCGCTCACGGGCTCAAATGTCATGAAACTAGCCTGACAACAATGATATGATGTATCGATAATAACAACTGAGACAGAGATATGATATGAATGCATGAATTTTACTGACTACAAAATATCAATGAAATTAGTGAGATGACAACAAGAAACGACCACTGTGGGTCCTAATAACATCAACATGAAGCCTAAACATGATATTTAACATGATTAGTAGCTCATTTACTCTACCGCATGGTGAAAACACAATTTTAGCCACTATACAGTGCCATTGTAGCAAAACTGTCCCAATTCACATGGTGCACGCCCACGCGCCCGTCACCTAGCACGTGCGTCACCTCAATATCAATCACATAACACGTATAGTGGGGTTTCATAACCTCATCACTAAGTTTAGAAGAGTTTCTTACCTCGAACAAGCCAATATCAACGCCGAGCAAGCCAACCGATGCTCCAAAGATGCCATTACACGCATTCCGACCTCCAAGCGACTCGAAACTAACCAAAAACAACTCAAATACATTAGACAAGGCTAAGGGAACCAATCCCAATCAGAAAAGATCAATCTTGAATCAAAAACCCGAAATCGGCCAAAAAGCCCAACCCAAACCCGCACCTCGAAACCCGGCAAAATTCACCAAAACTGACAACCCATTCGATTACGAGTCCAACCATATTAATTTCACTCAATTCCGACTCCAAATCGAAGTTCAAAATTCAAAAATTCATATTATGAGATTTTATGCCAAAACCCCCAATTTTCCTCTTTAAATCCCCAATACAATTGCCTAAAATGATGATAGATTCATAGAATAAGATAAAAAACGAGTGTAGAACACTTATCCCAATACTTATGATGAAAATTTCTCCAAAATCGCCTCAATCCGCGCTTGGAAATGTAAAAATGAAGCCAAAATCGCGAACCCTTGTATTTAACATCCTGACCAGCACTTCCGCATCTGCGGACATTTTGTCGCATCTGCGACCACCGCTTCTGCGGTAAATCTTGCACTTCTGCGAAAATAGCCATGCTAAGCAAACCCCGCACCTGCGGTCTTAAGCCGCTTCTGCGCTCATGAACCGCATTTTCAGTTGCACAGGTTCATCCAAGCACCCGCACCTACGATCCTCATGCCCACCTCCCTTTCTCGCTTCTATGATCAACTGTCCACATCTGCAGACACGCATCTGCACCTATTCTTCCGTAGATGCAGAAACACCAGAACCAACAACCTTCAACAATGTAACATGAATGAAAAATGATCCGAACCTCGTCCGAAACTCACCCGAGCCACTCGGGACCCCGTCCAAATATATCGACAAGTCCCATAACATAATACGGACCTACTCGAGGCCTCAGAACCCACATAATAATATCGAAACAAGGAATCACACCTCAAATCGAAATCTATGAACTTTGAACTTTCAATTTCCAAAACTTGCGCCGAACCATATTAAATCATTCCGGAATGACCCCAAATTTTGCACACAAGTTCCAAATGACATGACGAATCTACTCCAAATTCTCGGAACCACAATCCGAATCCGATATCTTCAAAGTCAACTTCCTATCAAATTTATGAACTTTCCAAACCTTCAAGTTTCTAATTTTTGCCAACTTGTGCCGAAACTTTCTAGAAACATCCAAATGCAAATCTGGGCATACATCCGAGTCCAAAATCTCCATCCGAACCTAATGAAACCATGGGTCAAATTCATATAAAGTCAAACTTGGTCAACTCTTTCAACTTAAAGTTTCAACAATGAACTCATTTTTACAAACCGATTCTGAATAACCTGAAAACCAATACCGATGAGTCACATAAGCCATAATACATCATACAGATCTACTCATGACCGTAAGCTACCAAGCGAAGTACAAATGCGCAAAACGACCGATCTGGTCGTTACATAGGGTCTTCGGGTCTTACTTAAAATATAGGGGGCTCCTTCTAATTTCTTGAAAGAGATATTCGAGCTCTTTGACACTACATATATTGTTTTCCCATTTGTATTCCCCTCTCTCACACAAACACACACACAAACACACATAAATACAAAAAAATTTAAGGATTAAAGCATACTATGAGCCACAGTCCACACCTACAAAAAAGAAAATCCTTAATATGTGCGTCAATATTTACATTACATCCTGATCCTGATCTTGGTCCTAATCCGATCCTCTCTTTTTTCCGAATTTCCACCCTAATATATGCACTATTTTATTTAATGTGCCTCCTACTATTTACAAAATCTTAAACAAATAATTAGAGGGGAAAAAGAGACGTTGTATAATTCTTGAAAGAATCACAATTAGAACAAAGAAGGAACGCTTATTATAAACCAGATGCAGTTTGACAAGATCCACTTTAACTGACGTGTAAGAAAAATGACTACGATATATGTTTGTAGATGAAAAATAAGGTGGAGATGCCGCGGAAAAAGAATAGAGAGATGAAAGAGAAAAAAAGAGGTTATGTTATGAATAGGATTGTAACTAGAATAAATGTCTATCTTTTAGAGAGTTTTACTTTGTGGCTAAGTCATTTTCCCCCTATAAATAGAGGGGTCTTATCACATTGTAAATCATCCCAAATCAATAAGAATTCTTCCTCTATTCTTTTTCTCTACAATATTCTTCTTCTTCTTTTATTGTTTTATAACACGTTATCAGCACGGGACTCTAACCAATTGAGTAGAAGCTTTGAGATTGTGCATAATAATTGTCAATTGTTCCATGAACTTCCTTTATGATTAAATTCTGGATTTAAGGTAAGTATTTTACTTTGTTTTTCTCTTTAAATTCTTCAAATTCTATAATTTGATTTTAAATACAAGAAAAGACAATAAACTTTGATTGTAATTCTAATAGAGTTTGCAAGAAATTATAACTGCCTGAAGTGGTAAAATTTTTATGCCTTGCCATGATCAAATTCATATATGATTGTGGGCAAAGAAGTGGAAACCCGTCCCATTGAATTTGCTTCATTCTCATTCCCCTTAAGAGAATGTGATAGCAATATGTGATAAGTCTGAAAGAAGACAAAATTATTACCATGAAGGTATCAATGGATGTAGACATGGCAATAGACAAAATTATAATCGTCATCGTTGTGATAACGAGAATAATAAATATTCTCAAAATAATCCTTCACTCTGTGAAAGTAATATTTGTCATTGATTTGACATGAAATTTTGTAAAGCACATATAAATAATTATGGTCCATTCATGATGTGAATGTGACAACATCTGATTTATGAATACATATTCGTTCTTGGAAGAATATGAATGTGCTAGTGGTAGTAATATACCACACTCACATCTGAGAGGAGGTTCGAGATAAAATAAGAAAATAATTTTATTATTATGGCATGAATGGTCATTGATAACATACCTATTGTGATTATGCCAAAATACTATGGCAATGTGATTATTAAAGGACAATGATAATGCAAGAAACAGATATTGCATATAATTTTGACCATGATCATAATGATATAACTTTCTCTTTGAGAGAGATATTCACCATATAGATGTTAATTAATATATGATAGTATAAAATTTATTGAGAGTTCTAGAAGAGCCAATTATTACTATTTTTGAGGAATAAAATTGATTATCAATAAGGCATGTTGTAGTAAGTCTCAAAGAAACTTATTTTGTTTCTAAAGTATTCACGAAAGCATTGAGACTATAAATAAAGGAAAGATTTAATATCTTCTATTACTACAACTTCTAGCGGGGTAATATGTATGTAAAAAGCCACCCGCTTTATTCTCCAGTTTGTACTACAAAAATAAAAGAATACCACAATAAAATGGATGTCTATTGATATAAAAACCCATATCATAATAAACATGGAGTTTATTGATAATTACACACGTCATAGTGTAAACCTAAACTTTATTAATATTGATAATTTATTCAGTTGGCACAATTGGGTTAGCCATATCAATTTAAGTATAATGTGCAAAAATGAAAGAGAATTCACATGGATAAATATTAAAGAACTAGAAAGTTCTTTACGAATTCTCTTATGTTTTTTGTTCTCATTAATTAATAAACCAACTAAAATTAGGATTGAATTCCATAAATGCTGAAAATATCAAAGGTGAATATGGACTCATTCACCTGCCATGTATACCACATAAGATGCATCTATAAGATAGTTACATGTGCGATTATTATTAACCCACAACCTAGTGTTTGCGAGGTAACTTGCTCAATAATTTAATTTCGAGCATAATTTTTAGATTTTCTATTCAAGACAGTTTAACTTGATAAATTGATTTACATCACAGTTGGTTTAGCAAAATGATTTATTGAATACCTCCACTTAATAGCCAAACTATTACTTATGAGAACAAAGCTATATATATCAGTTTGATATTCATTATATACGAAAGTACATTACATTCTCCCCTCACAAGTGGTTCTGTAACGACCCGACCGGTCGTTTTGAGCTCTAGCGCGCAGTTCAACAGTTTGAGGACGCGAGCAGCTCCATTTAAGGTATTATGACTTGTAGGTGTGGTCGGAATTGAATTTCGGAAAGTTTAGAGTTGATTTAGAAAGAAAATTCTCATTTCAGAAGCCTTAAGTTGGAGAAATGGACTAAGATTAGAATTTTGAGCAAACGACCTCTGGATCAGGATTTGAAGGTTCCAGCAGGTTCGTATGATGATTTCGGGCTTGGGCGTATATCCGGATCAGGTTTTGGATAACCCGGGAGCGTTTCGGCATATAATGTGGAAGTCAGCATTTTTGAAGGAATTTCCTAAGTTTGTCTTGAAGTGCATTTCAGTGATGTTGATGTTTGTTTGGGATTCCGAGTCTGGGAATAGCTTCGTATGGTGATTTTGGAGTTGGGAGCGCGATCGAAAGTGAATTTGGATGTCCATAGGTCATTTTGAAGTCAGTTAGCTAAAGATAGAAATTTGAAGGTTTTTGAGAAATCCGACCGGAAGTGGAAGGTTTGAGATCGAGACCGGAATGCGATTCCGCAAGATGGAGCAGGTCCGTAATGTCGAATATGACTTGTGTGAAAAATTTGGGATCAATCGGACGTGATTTGAAAGGTTTCGGCATCAGATGTAGAAGTTGGAAATTTCTAAGTTCATCAAGTTGGGATTTGGGTGCAATTCGTGGTTTCGATGTTGTTTGATGTGATTTGAGGCCTCGAGCAGGTCCGTATTATATTTTGGAACAGTTTGGTATAATTGGACGGGGTCCCGGGGGCCTCGGGTGGATTCCAGGTGGTTAACAGATCAAGTTGAGAGTTTGGAGAAGGCTGGAATTTGCTGTCATCTGGTGTGACCGTACCTGCGAGGATTTGGCTGCAGGTGCCGCTATGGCACCGCAATTGAGAAGAATTGATGGTCCGGATGGGAGCACAGGTGCGATGGTATTTTCGCACCTGCGAGGTCGCAGATGCGGGTTATGAGGCACAGGTGCGAAGTTGGCTCGAGCTGAGGAAAGCCACAGGTGCGGAGGTTTGGTCGCACCTGCGGAAGAGCAGGTGCGAGTGTTGGATCGCAGGTGCGAAAAATGGCCTGGCAGAATGTTTTAAAACCGAGAATTGTTGACCATTTCTTCATTTCTTCTTTGGTTTGGTCGATTTTGGAGGAGCTTCAAGAGAGGGTTTTCGTCAGGAATCACAAGGTAAGTAACTCCTTCATGTTTCTAAGTTAAATACAAGGTTATTGGATGGAATTATACATGAAAATTGTGGTATAATTTGGAAATATTGAAGAAAAACCTAGAAATGGTAATTTGGATTTTAGCCAGGAATTTGAGCATGAAATGTAGAGTAAATTGTGTATTTGAACTAGTAAAGCTATGTCTAGAATATATCTTGGAGAAATTTCGGATTTCAGGCATGTGGGTTTGAGGGCCCGAGGCATTTTAGTCATTTCACTAAGCGGGGTTGGGAAATTATGTAATTTGGAATTATTGCAAATATTAGAGTATATTTTCATTAATTTGCCGTAATTTGGATAGTTTTGGGGCATTGTGCGTCCGTTGGAGTCGTCGGAAGGGCTTGGAAGCCGGTTATGGAATTTCGGAGCGAGGTAAGTCTCATTTCTAACTTTGTGAGGGGGAATTGTCCCCCTAGGTGAATTAATTAAGTATGTGCTATTATCTTCGGGGGCTACGTACGTACAAGGTGACGGGAGTCCGTGCGTAGCTACTATTATGCCTTGTCCGGGTAGTGTAGGACCCACTAGCATGCCTTACGTGTTGTACCTGTGATCCTGCCTGTAATATTAAACTACTAAAATAATCGAAATAGTGATTGAAAATCTCAAGAAGACTAGAGTTCATTTTCTTAATCATCTAGAAAGAGAATTGATTCCTCTGTGGATAATTGTATACCTAGTAGGGTTATATTATGGAGTATCATTAAACTTGGCAAATGAGTTTCAAAACAAGGATTTAAAAGCTATATTTCATGTTCCTTTAAGAATAATTTTACCACTTTCTTGAGAAAAACTGCTTTCTTGATAGAAATACAGATTTATTACGTGGATAAGTGTACATATGAGCACCTGAGTCGCAGGTATGATTCGTGAGTAGGCTAGCGTTATTATTTTTATGTATAACCGCGTCGCATGATCGATTCGCGAGCGGGCAAGATAGATGCATATGTGGTTCGAGCCGTTCAACCCTCGGCAGTGCACCGTTATTATTATTGGTCCACGCCGTTCGACTCTCGGCATTGCTTGCGCATGATTTTTACTACGTAGTTGCTATGATTTTTGCCTGATTACTGGCCTGGAATTTTAAGTTGTCAATTGAAATGACAGAGATTTAAAGTTATTTAATATTTTTGGAAGAAGTTGTTCCTTCCCGTAGATGAAATTGTTATTTGATTAAATCACCCATGATGATTAATTGTTATTAATATGAGAAAGAATTAAAGTGTTAAATGTTGAAAGAGTTGATAATAATGATTTCCTGATTTTAATAAATTTCCTATGATATTCATGCTTAGAGTGACACTTGAATATTCTAAATTAACTTTTAGCAAGTGTCTAATTTGACATCTCGTCACTACCTCTCTGAGGTTAGGCGGGCAACTTACTGAGTACACATTGTTTTTGTACCCATGCTACACTTGTTGTGCATTTTATTGCACATGTACTTTCATAGCAATGTGGAGGATTTAGATACTTAGGCGAGCTGCATCATCCAAAGGTGATCCGCAGCTGACAGAGTCTCCCTCGTATTGTATTTACTTTCATTTTTGAACTTCGTTGTCCAATTTGTATTTCGGACAGGCTTTGTGATGATTGTATAAATTCTTAGAAATTGCTCATGTACTTGTGACACTGGGTTCTATGATATGTTGGGATATATTTTCTAAAGTGTAATATTCAAACCATTGTTTTACTTAATAGATTTTTATTTATTTAATATGTAATAAAGTGAAAGGAAATGTTTTTCATAAATGTTTAAACCAGAAATTTTTTCGATTAATTTGTGATTGGCTTGCCTGACAATGATGTCCGGTGTCATCATGACCTTATGGATTTTGGGCCGTGACAACACGGTATCAGAGCTCTAGGTTTCCTTAGGTCTCACGCGTCATGAGCAAGTCTAGTAGAGTTTTGCGGATGGGTACAAAGACGTCTGTACATATCTTCGAGAGGCTACAAGGTTGTTAGGAGTACTTCCCTTCTTGATTCCTCATTGTGCGCTTTGATTCCTTTGAGGCTTATGCCTATGTTTATTCCTACTCAATCTTATGCGTCGTGAAGCGCTTGCTATGAATAAGGAATTTGAGTATTTGAAATGGTGCTACGGATGTAATTCGAGATGTTTCCATCTGTAATTTCTTGGTCTGTTGTTATGGCCCTGCAAAAGAATAATATGTTGTTTCATCTCAGTAGCTATGTTTCTGAGAGCGTTAAGGCTATGCTCAGGTAGTGATGATGCTTGCGATTGGTTATCGTGTGATGTCGATCTGATGTTAGAATGCTTGCCCGTATGTTGGGGTGATGAATGGTTTGAATGGAGGTCTTCTCAGTGTGTGATTTTGAGATTTCGATATTCTAGTGCTGGCAGAGGAAAGGCATTTGGATTATGAATGGTCTTGTTGGGGTTGATAAAGTATTAAGGCTTGGTGTGTTCAAGTGAGGTGGGATATGCACCTGTGACGCGAAGTCGTCATCATTGATCGAATGGAATGCGTTAAGTTTGTTAGTGCTATGGTTTCTTCGATTGCGTGGGCTCAGAGTATTGAGAAGAAGTATTGAAGGATGCGATTGGTAGAGACCGTGAGGTTTGGTGGTTCAATACCGGATAAGTGTTGATAATGAAGACAACTAGAGAAAGATGATCTTCGGAGAGCTTGAAGTCGTGGTGATCTGTAGGTTTGAGAGCTACAGAGAATGATCCTGAAGTGAGGCTAGGCGGTTGTTCCATTTCTAGGAGGCCAGGGGTAAGAAGCGGAAATCGAGCAGTCGCAAGGTGGGGAGCGGCAGCATAGTGGTGAATTAGAAGGTATTGTAGTGCAGTTAGTAGATGTCCATGGGGAGCGGACGAACTGGTATGGTTGGTAAATGAGAACGGGTTTAGGATAGAGTATTGATGCGTAGAGATAGTGCAGTACGACATCGTTGAAAGGTGTCAGTTGGTGAATTACATAGGTGGGTTATCTCCGGTGAATAGGTTAGCGGTTGCAAAGTTGGCACGTCTCTGTGAGGGGTTCTAGTGGCTATTCAGTACGAGGCAGAATGTGTGAATGATGCTAAAGAATTTGAGTATTTAGGGAGTGCTAGCAAGAGAATTTGGAAGAATTGGACGGATTGGTTGAGCAAGATCGCGTTATCAAAGGAGAAAGGATGTCGGCAGGGTCTAGAGTAGTGCAAGGAGTAGCTTCAGGCTATGTGGGGGAGTCCCACCATCTTTAGTTGGTTTGCGGGATTGTGTTATCATAGTGTTGCGGATTTTCAGCGTGTTGGCAAGTTATCGTAGTTAAGGGAAAAGAGTAAAATTGTGATTGTGCGTGGGGTTTGATGAATGTGTGCGAAAGTCGGCCCTGAGGGCTAGGGTTAGGCTTTGGAAGATTTAGAATTTTACTTAAGGCATAGGTGAGTTGTCAGGGTAGTGACTCGGTCACGTGCTTCAAGGAGAAGGGTGTTCATTTGCTAGAAGATCCTTGGAGTTGATTGTATTCGGGGCCAGTCAGAGTGGGTGACTCTCAATAGCGGTCCTGGTGAATTCAAAAGTTAAGAAAACGACGTTTAAGGGTTTCAGGCAGCAGTATGATCGAGAATCGAGCTTTTGCAGAGTAATTTCTAAGAAAATGGAAGAGGGTTGGAATATTCTATGATATGTTTCAGCATGCAAGATCGTATTGGAGGAGTGAGAGAAATAAACTACGGATTCTAGAAAGATTATAAAGAGGGTATGAGACGGGTTGCCAGATTTAGGCAGCATAGTCTCGTGAATCCAGGTCACTCGGGATGAGTAAGGGTTGAGTTTTCTATGAGTTGAAGGAAGTTGCTACTATTCCAGAGGAAATTGAAGATGATTAAAAGAAGATAGATTGATTAACCATGGTCGAAAATGCACATTTACTGCAATGATCAGTTCTTTCGATGTGATTAAGTTAGGCATGTGGTTTGTGCCGGTGTGTGTGGGGCTTGTCGGCCATCGTAATGGATTCACGTGGGAGCATTTGAGTGCTATGGCCTGTGAGGTGTAAGCGGATCCCGGAAGGGTTATGGTGGTATAGACTACTACTTAAGGATTTTCATGTTGGGTGATTGTGGGAATTCACTCATGTGTTGAGATGGTACTCTTGAATTGTGTTAAGTAAAAGGTTTCTATATGATGAAGTGTTCACCCTATTTGTGGTTCCGAAGTTATGATGGAATTCTTGCGCTACCTCGTATTGGCATGTTAGGTGCAGTAAGCAGTATGTAACTGGGAGTAAGAATTGTGATTGCCGTTCGGTGTTAATAAGGATGTCATGAGCTGGGAATAGCAAGAAAAAAGTGATTTGAAAGTTCAGAGTAAGCTGGTGTTATCTTCAGTGTCACCTGAGATTGATATTCGGTGAAACGGGCTTTGTACCCGGGTCATGAGCTCTAGATGTGTTTTGCGTCCTTAGTGTGGTCGATGTTATCGATAGGAAGACTTGTTGCCTTCTGTGGATGGTTGTGGAAGCATGACCACGAAAGGATTTTATAAGTGTGACATGTAGTCACTTGCTGGATTGAAGATTTGGACTGAGTATAAAGAAGTGAAATATTGTTTATTTCAGAATCTATGCCTGGACGGCGTTCGGTTCAGTTGATTGTGGATTATGGGGTGTTTTTCCGGGTGATGATGGTTGTTTTCGTTTATTATGAGGGAATGTGGTTTAATATGGACCCAAGTAAAAACTAGTAGCTTAGTTTGGTGCGAGCAAGGTAGACTCGATGTTTGTGGATGGACTTAGATATAATTATGGGCTATGTATAAGCCAGGCATGCTCACTTCAGTAGAGCGCTTTTTCATGGAATGGTATTAGAACAACATATGTTGTTCCGTCTTCGTCAAATTCATGATATCTTATGATTGTGCCGTGTTAGTTGTAAAACGGCTTGATAATTTCCTATGTGCTTAGGTCCCGAGTAGTG
>ML354003.1:996-19750 GCA_005239505.1 Nicotiana paniculata | reverse complement strand
CCATAGCCTTTGTTGTGGTTTTCTTGGGTTGGACTTGTTCCTTCTTTCATATCTCTCCTTTTTTTATTCTACTTCCCACTAAGGACAGTTTTTTGATGAGATGGTCAGTCTTACCACATTTATAGCATCCCTCGTTGGTTAGCCTTTCTGGAGCTTTTGCTTTGTTGTAGTTTCCTCCTTTAGAGATGCCCTTCTTCCTCATGAGAAAGCTTCTGAATTATTTGGTGATCATGTCCATCTCATCATCCTCCAGATCTGCTCCCTTAGTGATTCTTAGTGCTAGACTCCTATTCTTATTTGGACCATCCATCTTCATTGTCTTCCTTCTCAGTTCATAGGTAGTGAGGTTACCAATCAGCTCATCCAATCTCAGGGTTGCCATATTTTTGGATTCATGGATAGCAGTGATTTTGCTTTCCCAGGAAATAGGCAAGACCCTTGTTAGGATCTTCTCAACCCTGTCCTCTTCAAGAATGACTCTTCCAAGAGACTTCAGTTCATTAGTCAAGGTTGTGAACCTTGTGTACATCTCTTGGATAGTCTCTCCTTCTTTCATAGTGAAGTTTTCATACTGAGAGTATAGTAGAGTACCTCTTGACCTTTTTACCTGAGGTGTTCCTTCATGGGCTACTTGAAAGGTATCCCAGATCTCTTTGGCAGTGGTGCAGCTTTGGATTCTGTTGTACTCATCTGGACCTAGTCCACACACTAGCCACTTTTTGGCCTTTGCATTCTTCTCCCATTTCTTCAGATCCTCAGCAGTGCAATCAACTCTTGTCTTTGGTACATCTATACCTTAAGAAGTATTCATCATGGTAGCTAGAGGACCATCAGTGACTATGTCCCAGAGTTCATAGTCTTCTCCAATCAGGTGGTCCCTCATCCTATTTTTCCACCAAGAGTAATACTAGCGATTGAAGAGTGGTGGCCTTGCAGTTTATTGACCTTCCCAATTTCCAGGTGGTGCACTCATCTTGATCTTCTCCAAGGTGTTATCCTTTCAAGTATAACCCGCTATGATACCAATTGATGTTTTAGACGTCAATACCACACAAGAATCTAGGTTACTTTGTGTGGTACCCAATTTTCGAGTGCTGTCTCAATAGAAGAACCTGGTTCTTCTTGGTGTTCCAACTACTACTGTTGAGGAATAATAAAAGCAGTAAAGTAAAAACAGAGAGATTTTTATGTGGAAAAAACCTGGCTCAAAAGGTGAAAAAACCACGACCTGCTCCTCAGTAGGATTTTCTCAAACTCTTCACTAAAACTCTGAGCCAAACAGACTTACAAAATAAACTCTTTTGTAATCCTAGGACTAACTCTAATCCCTTTGTAGTAACTAGCCCCTAGCTAATTTCTACAAGCTTCAATTAACTCTAACTTGAACAATGCGTACCTATTACAATTGCTTCTATGAAAGTTGAAAAAATACAATATTAAAACTCTTACTACAACCAACTAGACTCAATGATAAACAGATGGAACTGGTTCTTCTAGCTGGTCTGTAGCCTTTGTGTCGCACAATAATTCTGCTTGCAAAATATCTGGGAATTTTGCTTTCAGCTCTTGATTCACTTCTGCACTTGTGCGTACTTCATTCAAGCAAGAATACTTCAAATATTTATAAAGTCAGTTGAGTTCTGGTCCGACTCTACCTGGGAGAACAAGTTCATATCAAACTCAACTTCCTTCCTTCGTTTCTGTCCTTGATGAATTCGACTTCTATTCTCTTATAAATTTGCAACCTTTTCGCATTAGAAGATACTCTTCTTGTTCATTGATACTTCACAATCGCATTCATCTCCTATGCATATAAGGTTTGTGTGCCAACTCGTCAGGTCAAGTATGTGTGCTCTGATGGACCTGGTTCAACTGGTCAGACATTTGTCAATCTTCAAAACTAGCAGTGACTTGAGTCAACAAAAGTGGATAATTTTCTTACAACAATCTACATTAGCATAACAAGAAGCTAGTCAATACATCCCCATAATAACATCACATTCTACCATTTCTAATTTATTATAATTAGCTAAGGTGTGACGAATGTAAATTATCATATCACAATCGTGATATACCAGCCTAGCTATCAATGACTTACCTACATGCGTAGATACTCTAAATGGTTGATGTAACAATTCAAGTTCCTTACCACATTTACTAGCAATAATTGGAGTAATGTACGACAAATAAAAACCTAGATCTATCAAAGCATACACCTTAGTGGAGAATACAAATAGTATACCAGTAAGCACATCTGGCGATGAGTCTAGGTCCTGTCGACCTAACAGTGCATAGATGCGGTTTTGTTATCCAACTGAGCTAGATGCTCCACCTCCACCTCTACTTCTTCCAACCGTTGTTTGTGGACTCTATTTAATGCATAAAAAGCTGCTACATATCCTGTGGTAGCATCACACTACGTCTACCTCTCACCAGGCAGAAGCACATGATGTGGCTGGGTTGCCCGCATGAATAACATAAATCCGAACCTTGGAGTCATGGCCCAAAATAATTTTTCCACATCGGCCACAATACATCATAGGGGGCCTCACCTTACTATAATCCCCCCTATATCGTGAGCTCTATCCCCGGGAAGTCTAGCCCTGATCGAAATAACTAGTCTGATTATGATGTTGACCCTGGGACTGTGATGATACATTAGCCACCGAATAAGATGCATGTGGAGTAATCGGAGGTTTAAATTCACCTTGAACCCCTAAAGTATCACCTTCGAACAAATTTCTCTTATGCTGACCCCGATCATGCTCTCAGGCAGCCCGTTGTTGCCTCATACAATCCTCCAAGTTCTACGCGTAGGCCTGAATACCAGCAATATCCATAATCGGATTCAGAAACAGAGTGATACATTCATTAATCCAATGTGGTACCAAACCATCCACAAATCGATGTACCCAATCGCTCATCTCAGCCACCACCAAAGGGGCATACTTAGACAAAGAGTTAAATTATATACTATACTCTCAAACACTCTTATTACCTTGCTCCAACCGTAAGAATCTATCTTGACTTACTCGGCGGAGCTCAACAGGTAAATACTGCTACATAAATGCCTCAAAAACTCCTTCCATCCAACTAGTGGTTCCAGAGGTCCCCTAGACTATTCCCAAGTTTCATACCATAACACACCAATATCTCGCGATCTACAAGAAGCAAGCTCTACAGACTGAGCATCTGTGGCATGTATAACTCGTAAAGTTCGTCGCATCTGATCTAAAATGTTTTGGGGATATGCATTTGGAGATGTTCCTGTGAATATTGGGGGTTCCAAGTCAATAAAATCTTGAACTCTTGACCATTCTATCTGAAGTGCCAGGGGCCTGACACTGAGTCTGCGAGGCTACTAATCGATTCTATAACTGTATCACACTTCTCATATCTAATTCCTGTTAAGAAGTAACCAGGGGAAGAATAAGAGGTACATTAGTTTCTCTTTGCCGTTATGGGGGTAGTGGGGTTGTCCCCGAAACCTGGGTATCAACCTCATTATAAGGTTCACGTAGATCCATGTGGCCAGGTGGCACCTGACTGGTATCTTCCTCTGATCTTCATCCAATCATTAAACAACTGCCTGACATCTTATATTAGGCATGTTATTAACATAAACAATATGAGTGTTAGAAATGAACACTTATGACTCAGCTCTATCGCATGATCCATAGCAGGAAGAAAGGTATCCACCCGAAATATCATGTAGCCTTTTGTTGTAACTATAGTGCACAATATACCCATACACAAATATTCTACTAGATACATCTTGCAGACTTCCTAGGACAAACCTGCTCTAATACCAACTTAGTCACAACCCAACATGGGGAGGTGCGACCGGCACACGACGCCTGAAGGCCCGTGCGAACCAATGTCCACATTTAAACCTTTCATTGTGAATCTGGGCCGACCAGGTCTACAAGTATGATATCAAAATTAATAAATGTTCATAGTTGACTGTGATAGAAATCTTAACATTGGGAATATACATACATATATATGCATACATTCGTTTCTAAGAGAATCATAGTCAACATTTACACATACACAGGACAATAGTCTGCCAGCCTCTAAGAGTACCAAAACACACAACTTGGTCGGGATAGGGCCCCACCATACCCCCAAAATAATAGACAGTACTCCGATACTTATTGACTTTTGAACAGATACTCCAGAGATGTGGAATACAATAACTAACCGTGGAAACGAGCACCCTACTGTGGAGGGATGTCACTGGATCTATCTGTATCTGTGGGTATGAACACAACACCCAAAAGAGATGGGGCATCAGTATGGAAAACGTATTGAGTATGTAAAACTGAAAATATAAACGTAAACAAAGGCATAACATTAGAGATACGGGTACACACTTCAACCTGAGTACCGAAGACACGCCACCGGGGGCGTACATTGTAGGGTAGTAACCATGAATCATAGATGCATACAAGTCTTGTTAAATTCAAGCCACTCATCCGGGCCGTGAATTAAATATGATATAATGTAATATGATTCTGCCGCTCTGTAGGGCATATCATGTCATATCATACCTGGCCTCAGGATTCAGTAAAGTCTCATGATTTCATCACATCGTACCCGTCATCATAAGTTATCGGTTGTGCCTGATCTTAAGGGAATTCATTAATCTCACGTTAACACATTATTCCATACCCGTCCTCATTGGGGCTCGGTGATATTGCTTAACACATCACTTCGTACATGCACTCATCGCGGCTCAGTTATAATGTTTAACACATCGTTCTGTAATCGCCCTCATCGGGGCTCCATTAGTTAAAATAGATATATAGATATGAAAGTATAATGAAAATTCAATTATAAGAGACATCAAAGTTAGACTCATAATGAATTGCATTTCACAACCTCATGATATTATTCGGAAACATCTTAGACTGGGTAGGAAATACCACTAATAAAGAACATACAAGAACATGAATAGCATTTCAAGAAGGACTTAGACCAATTCAGGCTTTCACTGTAAGGGTCAAACAGAAGGATACACTTATATCACGTCATGCCAAGAATGGAGATTGCCTTACATACCTTGTTGAAAGAAGTTATTGCACTTTCTAGATTCTTGTGCTTATATGATCATTGTTCTATCTTTAAATGAATTTCTAAAATCAATGCAACAACAATATAGATGATACAGTAATGACCACGAGCTTCTTTACAATTAATCTTCACCAAGTGCCCCTTATATTCTAGCCTTGCATCGTTTGAGAGTTCTTAGAAAGAACTTGAGATTGTATTGGGGAAAAACCTAGAGCTAGTAAGGTTGTGCAAAAACTGAAAGATGAAGAAGTTGTACTGTTTTATGTAGTGGATCGAAAAGACCCACCGCCCCAAGTTCCGAATGGGTCGGCCCACACCGGCCACTGCGTTCGGTAGGACAACTGGCACAATCTGATGAGGCGTAATCACGCCCTTATTTCCCCATAACGTGTCGTCAACTGATTCATTGTGCTAAAAACATTATAAATCTCTATTTTTCATGGGACGAGAAAAGTGTGGGGTGTAACATCAGCGGACAACCTCTCAGATGTAGATCTTAACCAACAGTTTCGAAGAGTAGAAATTCATGACTGGAACTAAATGTGCAAACTTGGTCAGTTTGTCCATAATAACCCAAACATCGTCGAATTTCCTCAATGTCCGTGGCAACCCACCACTAAGTACATAGTAATGCTCTCCCACTTCCACTCTACTATCTCAATCTTCTGAGGCAATCCACCTGGTCTCTGATGCTCATACTTGACCTGCTAACAATTCAAACATTCCGCAACATATCCAACAATGTCCTTCTTCATCCGCCGCCACCAATAATGCTGCTACAAATCACGGGACACTTTCATAGCACCTAGATGAATAGAATACCGCGAACTTTGAGCCTCCTCAAGAATCAACTCCCTCAACCCATTCACATTAGGAACACTAATCCGACCCTACAGTCGCAGTACACCATCATCATCAATAGTCACCTCCTTAACACCACCTCGTAACATCGTGTCCCTAAGGACAGGAAAATGGGAATCATCACACCGACAAACCTTGATGCGCTCAAACATGAAGGGCTGTGAAATAACACAAGCAAGGACTCTGCTCTGCTAAAAAGTATCTAATATCACCAATCGATTGGATAACGCTTGAACATCCATAGCTAAAGGCCTATATCCTACTTGGATGAATTCCAAACTCCACATACTCTCCGCCTTTCTACTCAAGGCATACCACATTAGCCTTTCCCATATGATAAATACCACGACCCGAACTCCCACCATTGGGACCGTGATGGCGCCTAACGTTGCACTCGCTATGCAAGCCAACATTAGAGATTCACAACATAAAAATCTAAAAACTTGCGGAGAATTACTACACTTCAACACATGATAAATTAAAAGGGACGCAAATTCATAACAACATCTGCACATATGACATATATATGTATCTATCTACCCATGATCTGGAGCCACAACTCACAGACTACTATGATTTATCTACAAATATTTGGCTGAAGGAAAAATGTACAATTGTTTATGAACCAAATAAAAACAGAAAACTGATTAGATAGGAAAGGACACCATGAATTTGCGAACGGCGGCAGATCTACCATGGGTCTTCGGGTAAAGAAGTCAACAACGAAGCTCGAAATCAGTTCGGACCGACACCTGAATCTGCACAAAAAGTGCAGAGTGCAGCATCACTACAACCGGCCCCATTTACTGGTAAGTGTCGATCCTAACCTCGGCAAAGTAGTGACGAGGCCAGGACAAGACACCCACATATAACTGTGCAGCATAATCATACAAGTAGCAGCAATAGTAATATAAGAAATAGAGCAAGCAATAATGGGAAGGGGACATGCTGAGGGGTTCATAGTGTAAAGAATAAGAAAAAGGAATAAATAAACAAGTAAGAACAGTAAAGGAGATTGAACGGCATCACCCTTCGTACTTTTACTCTCAATATCACCATATGAATAATAGAACGACACGACATAACCCTTCGTGCTTTTACTGTCTCATAATATGAGCATCACCCTTCGTGCATTATAACTCGCAATACATGGCACGACATCACCCTTCGTGAATTATCACTCACAATGGTACGGCATCACCCTTCATGCATTAACACTCACTCACAAACATTGCAAGGCATCACCCTTCGGGCTTTACACTCTTCATCACCAAAACAAAGATCAATATCAACAGAGAGACAGAGATATCAGAATTATGTCTTACTTCAATGTTCAATATCACTATACAAATCTCAACCTTGAGTCAATACTCAACAATTACCAATTTCAGTAAATATAAGATGAGAGTAGTTCAGCAAAACAATTAGCTAAACCCAGCATGAACAAATCGATTAAAGGCTACAACGATTACAAGAATAGTGTTCACTCGCATGCTATGACTCGACATCAACACATAGGTTCTTGTCACCTCACCTATATATTGTACTCAATATCCAAACATGTAGCAAGTAGTCAATTAATACCTAATCCCTCAAGCCAAAGTTAGACACGACAGTTACCTCGATCCGCAGGCCATTCACTGCTCAAGTACCGCTTTTCCTCTAGAATTCACATCCAACCACTCGTATCTAGCCATAATTCACTTAATAACATCAAATATTGCTAAATAAATCAGTTCCAACACATAAATTTAGATTTTCCAACATTTCTCCCAAAAAGTCGAAAATCGACCCCGGGCCTGCTAGGTCAAAACTCGAGGTTCGGACCAAAACTCATTTGCCCATTTACCCCCAAGACCGAACATGTAAATGGTTCCGGAATAGGACCTCAAATCGAGGTCTAAATTCCCAAATTTGCAAAATTCCCAATTCTCCCAAAATCCCTAATTTCTTACCCTTAAAGAACAAGATTTAGAACTAGGAATTCAATGAATGATGAAATTGAAGAAATAGAATTAAGAAGTACAAACCTATGATTTGGTGTTAAAATACCTCTTCAAAAATGGCCCTAGGTCGAGTTCTAGTGAAAGAGATATGAAGTTTGGAGAGAAATCCCAATTTTTGGTCTGTTTTAAATTCACTGGTCAGGCCTTCTTCCTCGCGAAGGGCCTGTTGCGATCACGAAGCTTTGGATCTATTAACCTACGTGTTCGCGAAGGTTTAATCCTCCTAGCCTACGTGTTTGCGAGCCAAGTGCCGCGTTCGGGATGAGTATCGCCATTTTCCCTCCCCCAGGTCCCCAAGTTATCGCGTTCGCGTGGAGACTGGTCGCGTTCGCGAAGGGTAACACCCCCATGCTCCGCATTCGCGGCCAGTTCTTCGAGTTCGCGAAGAAGAAAATTCCCTTCCAGCCTAGTTCTCCTTCGCGATCGCGAGAGTGACTACGCGATCGCGAAGAACAATGGATTAGACACCAAATACAACCATTTACACTAGATTTTCCAAGTCCAAAACATCTCGTAGCCTATCTGAAACTCACTCGAGCCCTCAGGGCTCTAAACCAAACATGCACACCAGTCCTAAAACATCATACGAACTTGCTCGTGCGATCAAATCGCCAAAATAACACCTAAAATTACGAAGTTAGCACCAAAGCATATGAAATTTTCCAAAACACTTTAAAATTACTATTTTCTCAACTAAAGGTGTGATTCACATAAAATCACTTTCGTTTCTCACCAAATTTCACAGATAAGGTATGAATATCATAACAATCCTGTACCAGGCTCCGAAACCAAAATATGGTCCCGATACCAACATGATCAAGAATTAAGCAAATTCCTTTAAATTATAATTTTTTAGTCTTTCAATTTAGTCAAAAATGCATATCTCGAGCTAGGGACCTCAGAATTCGATTCCGGGCATATGCCCAGGTCCCATATTTTTCTACGGACCCATCGGGGCCGTCAAAATATGGGCCCAAATCCGTTTACTCAAACGTTTATTGAAGTCAACTAAAAGTCATTTTAAGGCCAAAAATCATTGTTTCTTCAATTTTCCACATAAAAGCTTTCTGGAAACACGTCCGGACTGCGCACACAAATCGAGGAGGGTAAAATGACATTTTAAGGCAAATAAGCGCAGAATTGAGTTCTAAAACACAAGAGGACCCTTTGGGTCATCACAATCTCCACCTTTAAAATAAACGTCCGTCCTCGAACGGACATAGAAAAGTACCTGAACTGGCGAATAAGTGGGGACATCTACTCTGCATGTCCGACTCAGACTCCCAAGTAGCTTCCTCAACACGCTAACCTCTCCACTGCACTCGAACTGAAGGATAACTCTTCGACCTCAACTGAAGAACGTGCGGTCTAGAATAGCTACAGGCTCCTCCTCATAAGTCAAATCCTTGTCCAACTGGACAGAGCTGAAATCTAACACATGGGACGGGTCACCATGATACTTTCGGAGCAAGGACACATGGAACACTGGATGAACTGATGATAACCTTGGGGGAAATGCAATTCTATTAGCCACCTCTCCCACTCTATCGAGAATCTCAAAAGGTCTGATATATCTAAGGCTCAACTTGCCCTTATTTACAAATCTCATGACACCTTTCATGGGTGATACCCGTAGCAACACTCTCTCCTCAACCATGAATACCACATCACCAACTCTACGGTCGGCATAACTCTTCCTGGACTGATCTATGCGAAGTCGATCCTGTATAGTCTTGACCTTGTCCAAGGCCTCCTACACTAGATCTGTACCCAACAATCGATCCTCCCCCAACTCAAACCACCCAACTGGCGACCGGCACCGTCTACCATCTAATGTCTCATAGGGAGCCATCTGAATGCTCGATTGGTAGTTGTTGTTTTAGGCGAACTCTGCTAGGGGCAAGAATTGATCCCATGATCCTCTGAAGTGTATAACACAAGCGTGGAGCATATCCTCTAAGATTTAAATAGTACGCTCAGACTGTTCGTCCGTCTAAGGATGAAATGTTGTGCTCAACTCAACCCGCTTACCCAACTCACACTGTACTGCCCTCCATAAGTGCGAGGTAAAATGTGTACCTCGATCAGAAATGATAGACACGGGCACACCATGAAGACGGACAATCTCCCGAATATAAATCTCTTCCAGCCGCTCCAAAGAATAGGTAACTGCCACTGGAATGAAGTGCGCTGACTTAGTTAGCCTATCCACAATGACCCATACGGCGTCGAACTTCCTCTGAGTCCGTGGGAGTCCAACAACAAAGTCCATAGAGATACGCTCCCACTTCCACTCAGGAATCGCCATCTGCTGAAGAAAACCACCGGGTCTGTGATGCTCATACTTTACCTACCGACAATTCAGGCACCGAGCCACATAAGCAATTATATCATTTTTCATCCTCCTCCACCATGATGCTGCCACAGGTCCTGGTACATCTTGGCGGCGCTGATTTGATAAAATACCCGAGAACTGTGAGCCTCCTCAAGGATCAACTCACGAAGCCCATCAACATTAGGCACACACACGGCCCTGCATCCTCAGAACTCCGTCCTCTCCAACGGTAACCTGCTTGGCACCAACATGCCGAATTTTGTCCCTAAGGACCAACAAATGAGGATCATCATACTGCTGATCTCTGATACGCTCAAACAAGGAAGACCGAGCGATTGTGCAAGCTAGAACATGGCTGGGCTCTGAAATATCCAACCTCACGAACTAGTTGGCCAAAGTCTGAACATCTAAAGCTAGCGGCCTCTCACTGACTGGAAAGAACGTAAGGCTGCCCATACTCACTGCCTTCCTACTCAATGCGTCGGCCACCACATTGGCCTTCCCCGGATGATACAATATGGTGATATCATAGTATTTCAATAACCCCAACCATCTCCTCTGCCTCAAATTGAGATCATTCTGATTGAACAAATACTGAAGGTTGCGATGATTCATGAAAATTTCACACGACACGCCATAGAGATAGTGCCTCCAAATCTTCAGCGCGTGAACAATGGATGCCAACTCTAAATCATGAACATGGTAGTTCTTCTCATGAACCTTCAACTGTCGAGACGCATATGCAATCACCGTACCCTTCTGCATCAATACCGCTCTGAGCCCAACACGGGAGGAATCAAAATATACCGTGTAAGATCCCGAATCTGATGGTAATACCAATACCGGTGCTGAAGTCAAAGCTGTCTTGAGCTTCTAAAATCTCGCCACACACTCGTCCGACCATATGAATGGGGCACCCTTCTGGGTAAACCTGGTCAACAGGGATGTTATAGATGAAAACCCCTCCACAAATCGACGGTAATAACCTGCCAAACCCAAGAAGCTCCTGATCTCCGTAGCTGAAGTGGGTCTAGGCCAGTTCTGGACTGCCTCAATCTTCTTAGGATCTACCCGAATACCCTCTGCTGATACGACGTGACCGAAGAAAGCTACTGAATCCAACCAAAACTCGCACTTTGAAAATTTAGCATACAACTGACTGTCCCTCAAAGTCTGGAGCACTATCCTGAGGTGTTGCTCATGCTCCTCCCGACTGCGGGAGTATATCGAAATGTCATCAATAAACACAATCACAAAGGAATCCATATAAGGCTTGAAAACTCGGTTCATGAAGTCCATAAATGTTGTTGGGGCATTGGTCAACCCAAAAGACATCACCAGAAACTCATAGTTCCCATACCGCATTCGAAAAGCTGTCTTAGGGACATTTGATGACCTAATCCTCAACTGATGGTAGCCAGATCTCAAATCAATCTTCGAAAAAACTTTAGCACCCTAAAGATGATCAAACAAGTCATCAATCCTCGGCAACGGGTACTTTTTCTTGATAGTGGATTTGTTCATCTTCTGATAATCTATACACATCCTCAAAGACCCATCATTCTTCTTCACAAACAGAACTGGTGCACCCCAGGGCGAGACACTAGGTCTAATGAAGCCCTTATCAAGCAAATCCTGCAATTGTTTCTTCAACTCTTTCAACTCTGGTGGGGCCATTCGGTATGGCGGAATAGAAATGGGTCGGGTGCCCGGAGCCAAATCAATGCAAAATTCAATATCCCTGTCGGGTGGCATCCCCGATAGATCTGTAGGAAATACCTCTGAAAACTCGAACAACCGGCACAGAATCCATAGAGGGAATCTCAGTACTAGAATCACGAACATAATCCAAATAGGCCAAACACCCCTTCTCGACCATACGACGAGCCTTCATATAAGAAATAACCCTGCTGGTGAAATGGCCAGGAGTCCCTCTCCACTCTAGCCGAGTCAACCCCCGCAAGGCTAATGTCACGGTCTTGGCATGACAGTCCAAGATAGCGTGATAAGGTGACAGCCAATCCATACCCAATATAACGTCGAAATCCACCATATCTAAGAGCAGAAGGACTAAACTGGTCTCAAGGCTCCCAATAGTAACCACACACGAACGATATACATGTCTACAACAATAACATCCCCTACGGGTGTGGACACATATACAGGGGCACTCAAAGAATCACGGGGCACAACCAAATATGAAGCAAAATAAGATGACACATAGGAGTAAGTAGACCCCGGATTAAATAGAACTTAAGCATCTCTACTACAAACTGAAATAGTACCTGTGATAACAGCATCGAATGACTCAGCTTCAGGTCTGGCTAGAAAATCATAGGGGTTGGGCCCCACCACTCTGAACCATATCTCTTGGACGGCCTCTAACTGGCAGGCCTCCACCTCTAGCGGTCTGACCTCCACCTCTAACCATCAGAACCCTACCTCTGGCCACCTGGCTTCTACCTCTAGCTGGCTGGGCACGCGGTGCAACAAGTAGTGTCGGAACCACGACACGAGAGCTCTGCCGTTGTGAACTACTCAACGCACGAGGGAAATATCTAGAAATGTGCCTCGGATCACCACATGTATTATAAGACCTCGACTGTTGAGACTGCTTGTCGGCAAACTGACCCTGTTGACCTGAATAACCACCCTGAAAACTTTGAAGAGGAGGTGCACTAATAGGAGTTGACGGTGCTCTGTAGGCTGATTGATCAGAATAAGGTATATAAGGGACATGACTACCTAGCGCACCGTAGGATGCCTGGAGTCTGAATGAAATGTCCTGGGATGATGGCCTCTACCATAAGTACCTCCGCCTCCAGATGTGGCACTGCTGAATCCACCGGAATGACAAGGCCTCTTGTCCGACCCTTGACCTCCCTGTCCAAGAACCATCTCAACTCATCTGGCCACATTGGCGGCATCCTGGAAAGAAATCTCCCTCCCTATGTCCTTAGCCATCTGCAATCTGATAGGATGAGAAAGACCCTAAATAAACCTCCTCTCTCTCTCTCTCTCTCTCTCTCTTTCTCTCTATGGGAATAAAAAGAATATCATGACGGGCCAAATCCACAACACGAGTCTCATACTGAGTAACAGTCATGCTGCCCTGCTGGAGACGCTCTAACTGACAGCGACACTCCTCTGTTAAGGTGATAGGCAGAAACTTCTCTAAGAAGAGATGTGAGAATTGGTCCCAAGTAAGAGCAGGAGACCCAGCTGGTCTGGTAAACAAATAATCCTCTACCATTTCTTGGTGGAACCAGTCATATGGAAAGCATCAAAGTCGACCCCATTGGTCTCCAATATACCCATGCTCCGAAGAACCTCATGACAGTTATCAAGGTACTCCTAGGGGTCCTCTGAAGTGGCACCACTGAAATGAACTGGGAAAAGCTTGGTAAACCTATCCAATCTCCACAAGGCCTCGGAGGACATAACTGACCCATCAACAGGCTGTGCCGCAGCAACCGGCTGAACCACTCTGACTGGATGAGCTGTTGGAGTCTGAAACTGGTGAGCCATCAGCTTCGGAGTGTGAGTAGAAGGAGTCTGGGATCCTCCTCCATCCTGAGATAGAACTGGTGCCATGGGGAATGCGCCAGTCTGGGCCACACTCTCCATAAGACCTACTAATCGGTCCAAGGCATCCTGGAGCACTGGGGTGGAAATAAACCCATCGGGGACCTGAGCTGGTCCTGTAGGAATGGTCTGAGCTGGAACCTCCTCATCGAACTCTACTTGAGGCTCCACGGCTGGGGCTACTGCTCAAGATGTAGGCTGAGCCCTACCTCTGCCTTGGCCTCGACCGCTTCCCCTCGTAGGAGCTGTTGCTGGAGGATCCGACTGCTGATCAGCGGAGGAAGTTGTACGTGTTCTCGGCATCTGCGTGAGAATAAGAATAAGAGAATTCAATTAGTATTGAGATAATAAAATTGCACGACATAGTTGAATAAAAAAAATTTTGTCCCTAAACTTCATAGCCTCTAGGAGATAAGTACACACATCTCCGTATATATCTCCCATACTCTACTAAGCTTGTCCGTGAATTGTAAGACTTAAGCAACCTAGTGCTCTGATACCAACTTGTCACGACCGAACTCCTACCGTTGGGACCGTGATGGCGCCTAACATTGCACTCGCTAGGCAAGCTAGCATTAAAGATTCACAACATAAAAATATAAAAACTTGCGGAGAATTACTACACTTCAACACATGATAAATTAATAAGGAAACGCAAATTCATAACAACATCCGCGCATGTGACGTATATATGCATCTATTTACCCATGATCTGGAGTCACAACTCAAGGACTACTATGATTATTTATAAGTATTTGGCTGATGGAAAAATGTACAACTGTTTATGAACCAAAGGAAAATAGAAAAATGATCAGATAGGAGGGGACTCCAGGAATCTGCGGACGTCGGCAGATCTACCATGGGTCTTCCGGTAAAGAAGTTAACAGTGAAGCTCGGAATCAGCTCGGACTGGCATCTGGATCTGCACAGAAAGTTCAGAGTGCATCATCACTACAACCGACCCCATGTACTGGTAAGTGTCGAGCCTAACCTTGGCGAAGTAGTGACGAGGCTAGGACAAGACACCCACATATAACTTGTACAGTATAATCATACAAGTAGTAGCAATAGTAATATAAGAAATAGAGCAGCCAATAATAGGAAGGGGACATCCTGAGGGGTTCACATTATAAAGAATAAGAAACAGGAATAAGACAGAATCGATCGATATGCCTTAAACGAAATAAACAAGTAAGAACAATAAAGGAGATTGCACGGCATTACCCTTCGTGATTTTACTCTCAATCTCACCATATGAATAATAGAATGGCACGACATCACCCTTCGTGCTTTTACTCTCTCATAATATGACACGGCATCACCCTTCGTGCATTATCACTCACAAGACATGGCACGGCATCACCCTTCGTGCATCATCACTCACAAGACATGGAACGACATCACCCTTCGTGCATTAACACTCACAAACATTGAACGACATCACCCTTCATGCTTTACACTCTTCTTCACTAAAACAAAGATCAATAACAACGGAGAGATAGAGATATCATAAATCAGTCTTACTTCAATATTCAATAACACAATAACAATCTAAACCTTGAGTCAATACTCAACAATTACAAATTTCAGTAAAAATAAGATGAGAGTAGATCAGCAAAACAATTAGCTAAGCCCGACATGAACAAATCGATTAAAGGCTACAATGGTTACAAGAATAGTGTTCACTCGCATGCTATGGATCGACATCAACACATAGGTTATCGTCACCTCGCCTATATATTGTACTCAATAACCAAACATGTAGCACGTAATCAATTAATACCTAATCCCTCAAGCCAAAGTTAGACACGACACTTACCTCGATCTGCAGGCCACTCACTGCTCAAGTACCGCTTTTCCTCTAGATATTACCTCCAACCCACTCGTATCTATCCATAATTCACTTAATAACATCAAATATTGCTAAAGAAATCAGTTCCAATACGTAAATTTAGATTTCCCAACATTTTCCCCAAAAAGTCAAAAATCGACCCCGGGCCTGCTTGGTCAAAACTCGAGGTTCGGAACAAAACCCATTTGCCCATTCACCCCCGAACCCGAACATGTAATTGGTTCTGGAATCTGACCTCAAATCGAGGTCTAAATCCCTAAATTTGCAAAACTCCCAATTCTCCCATAATCCCTAATTTCTACACTTAAAGAACAAAATTTAGGACTAGGAATTCAATGAATGATAAGGGAAATTGAAGAAATCGAGTTAAGAAGTGCAAACCTATGATTTGGTGTTGAAATCCCTCGTCAAATATCGCCCTAGGTCGAGTTCTAGTGAAAGAAATATGAAGTTTGGGGAGATATCTCGTTTTTTGGTCTGTTTTAAATTCACTGGACAGACCTTCTTCGCGTTGGCGAAGGGTCTGTCGTGATCGTGAAGCTTTGGCTCTATTAGCCTACACGTTTGCGAGATACACTTCGCATTCGTGAAGGATTACTCCCCCCAACCTACGCGTTCGCTAGTCAAGTGTCGCGTCCGCGATGAGTATAGCTATTTCCCCTCCCCCAGGTCCCTAAGCCATCGTGTTCGCGTGGAGACTGGTCGCGTTCGTGAAGGGTTACACCCCCAATGCTCCACGTTCGTGACCAGTCCTTCATGTTCGTGAAGAAGAAAATTCCATTCCAGACTAGTTCTCCTTCGCGACCGCGACGAACAATGGATCAGACACCAGATACAGAGAATTTACACAAGATTTTCCAAGTCCAAAATATCCTGTAGCCTATCCGAAACTCACCCGAGCCCTTGGGGCTCTAAAAAAAACATGCACACAAGTCCTAAAATATCATACGAACTTGCTCGTGCAATCAAATCACCAAAATAACACCTAAAACTACAAATTTAGCACCAAAACATATGAAATTCTCAAGAACACTTTAAAACTACTATTTTCTCAACTAAAGGTCTGATTCACAAATCAGTTCTGCTTCTCACCATATTTCACAGATAAGGTATAACTATCATAACGGACTCGTAACAGGATCTGGAACCAAAATACGGGCCCGATATAAACATGCTCAATCATTAATCAAATTCCTTAAAATCATAAATTTTCAGTCTTTCAATTTTAGTAAAAATTCATATCTCGAGCTAGGGACCTCGGAATTCGATTCCGGGCATACGCCCAGGTCCCATATTTTTCTACAGACCCACCGGGACTGTCAAAACATGGGTCCGGATCCGTTTACTCAAAACATTGACCGAAATCAACTAAAAATTATTTTTAAGGCCAAAAATTATTGTTTTTTTAATTTTCCGCATAAAAACTTTTCGGAAACACGCCCGGACTGCGCACACAAATTGAGGAGGGTAAAAATGAGATTTTTAAGGCTAATAAGCGCAGAATTGAGTTCTAAAACACAAGATGATCCTTTGGGTCATCATAATAAAGAATTGTGATATTATAATCCTTCAGCAACTCCAACCATCTTCGCTGCCTCAAATCAGATCCTTCTATTTAAACAAATGTTGAAGACCCCGGTGATCTATGTAAACCTCACAAGACACACCATATAAGTTATACGTCAAAATCTTAAGCATGTGCATAATAGATGCTAACTCTAAATCATGAACTAGATAATTCTTCTCATGGGGCTTCAACTTGTGCGATGTATAGGCAATCACCCAACTACTATGCGACATCACACACCCAAGGCCAACACGCGAAGCATTAAAATAGACCGTATACACCCCTCATCCTGAGAGCAATACTAAAACTGGAGTTGTAGTTAATGAAGTCTTGAGCTTTTGAAAGCCTCCTCACAGTCGTTAGACCATCTGAATTGAGTACCATTCTAAGTCAACTTGGTCAATGGAGTTGTGGTAGATCTCCACAAAGTGATAACAGTAACCCACCAAACACCAAGAAAATCCTGATCTCTCTAGCGGTAGAAGGTCTGGGCGAATTTTGAAATGCCTCAATCTTCTTCGAATCTATCTTGATTCCATCACTAGTTACCACGTGCCCAAGAATGCCACCGATTCCAACCAAAAATCACACTTGGAGAACTTAGCATACAACTTCTTCTCCCTCAAAGTCTGAAGCACAATCCTCAAATGTTGTTTGTGCTCCTCTTTATTACGAGAATACACCAATATATCATCGATGAACAAAATGACAAAAGAATCTAATAAGGCTGGAACATAATGTTCATCAAATGCATGAAGGCTGCTGGGATATTAATCAAACCAAAAGACACCATCAAAATTTAATAATGCCCATAACGAGTCCTGAAAGCCATCTTAGGGATGTCTGAAGCCCTAATCTTCAATTGGTGATGCCCTGAGCACAAGTCAATATTTGAGAACACCCTAGAACCCTGAAGTTGATCAAATAAAGCATTAATCTATGGCAGTGGATATTTGTTCTTGATGGTAACCTTGTTCAACTGCCAGTAATCAATATACATTCTTATAAAACTATTTTTTTTTCATAACAAACAACGTCGTTGCACCCCAAAGTGACATACTGGGCCTGATGAACCCCTTATCTAGCAACTCATGTAACTGCTCCTTCTATTCTTTCAACTTAGTATGAGTCATGCTATAAGGTGGAATAGAAATAGGTTGAGTTTCTGGTTCCAAATCAATGCCAAAATCAATATCCCTATCGGGTGGTGATGCGATACTAAATTGCATAGTTTAACATGTGATATACCTTATATTTTATGCGCATTAATGATAAAATTACACTTGTTATGTGCTTAATGGAGTTTATTTTATGTGTAGGTGAATTGGAAATGGAAACGGAGCTAAAGGGATGCAAATACGTCGAAAATATGCAAAAGGAGACGCCCGGGCGATAGCCGGGCGTTTGCCCCCTAAAGCCAGGCCCCCCCTGGCGTTAGGGGGGCGTTTACCCCATAAAGCCTGCCCCCTGGT
>ML354002.1:0-22701 GCA_005239505.1 Nicotiana paniculata | reverse complement strand
TATATTAGGGTCTTCTAGGTTAAGGGGTATGGGCTTAGGAATCATGGGCTTGGTCCATGTCTTCTTAGGTTTTAAATTTGGGTTACGAAGACTACAATGATATAATGTATTTATAAATATGTAAAAAATATTCTTAATTGATTTTAATAAATTAAAATATAACTAAGAATTAAAGTTGAAACTATATTTTTTTTTTGGTATTTTTCAAAGATTATATAAAAATAAAATCATAGTAAAATAGTATGACTACAAAATGAAACTCTCTTTTTTTTTTATTTTATAATTTTAGTTTGTTTGTGATAGAATAAAGTAAAAAGCAGTTAAAATAGCGATATTAGACCTAAACTAAATTTTAAAACGCTAATATGGGTAAAATTTTGATGAGGGTCAAAAATTACATGTCTACAACTGCCCCTCATTGACTGGAAACACGAAGATTTTTCAGGCAAAGAACGACGAGACTAGTTTTTTGACCCGACCCTTATTTAGAGAGACCTAAAACTAAAACAAACGAGAATGTGACCGAGTGCTGGTTTTGGACAGCCTACACATCCCGGGTTATAAGGGAATCAGGTCGCGTGTAGTTCAAGAATTTTTGGAGTGCTGGAGTGGGTGGAGAGGATGAGTCGAGCGAGGTTCCGTTCTGTCGAGGTTCCAGTCAGCAGTCCTGTTATTACATCAAAATCAAAAATAAAAGACTAACTAAGCCTATCAGCTACGAGTTACAAGATTCCTATCTATAAGTCTTCTGAAGCTTGATCTTGAGTCTTGGCTGCTTCTTTATACAGACTCCGATCTGAATCTTGATGCTTGTTAGTTATGGGTGCTGGTTCAATCTACTTCAGCTTTTCAGATTAAGAAGGGGCATGCATAGCTTGTGACTTCAATCTGTCTTGAGCAGTCTACATCATTTCCATTCTGCACCTTGGGTTTGGTCTTCTCTTTTTCTTTTCTTCTTTTTCTTGTTCTGAATTGAGACATCTTCTTTTGGTCGTCTCGAATTCATTGTAACCTGCGCAAAATAAAAACAAACGAATGAAATTTTCTTCCCGAGTTTTCACTAGGAAAATTTCGTGAGTTATTGTAACGAAATCTATGTTACTTCGTTATTGAAAGCCATGAAAAGCCGGGAATGGTGTACCCAGAGTTATTGTAGACTAGGGAGTGGACACCCTATGCCTAATAAATAAAATCAACTAGGGATTGGAGACCCTATGTTGGAAAAGATCGATAGGTTATCCTGTCATTAAGAAAACAATCAACGGGTTATGCCGGTGTCTGGGGAGAGGATCAACGGGTTATGCCGTTGTCAAAAAAAGAGATCACTAGGTAATGTTGGTGTCTGGAAAGGTCAACAGGTTATGCTGTTGCCGAGAAAAGGAGATCAATGAGTTATGCCAGTGTCTGAAAATGATCGACGGGTTATGCCGTTGTCAGGAAAAGAGGAGATCACCAGGTTATGCTAGTGTCCGGAAAGGTCAACATGTTATGCTATTGCCAGGGGAAAAGAGATCACATGTTTATGCCAGCGTCTGAAGATGATCAACAGGTTATGCTGTTGTCGAGAAAAGGAAAGATCACCAGGTTATGCTGCTGTCTGCTAGGGAGTGTGAGTCCTATGTTGGGATCAACTAAGGAATGGAATATCCTAGGTTGGAAAAGCGACTAGGAAGTGGAGACCCTATGTCTAAAAATAAAATCAACTAGGGAATGGAGACCATATGTTGGAAAATGAGACTACTGAATTGTGTACCTATGCAAAAATGAATCAAGAAGGATTTCTTTTCTTTTTTATTTTCTTTTTTATTTTTTTTTGTTTTTTTTTTGTTTTTTTTGGTATCTTAGGAGAAAGATTCATCAGACTAAGACGTTTATCATAGGAGAAAGATTCATCAGACTAGGTTTTCTTTATCTTAGGAGAAAGATTCATCAGACTAAGACATTTATCCTAGGAGAAAAATTCATCAGACTAAGAGGTCTATCCTAGGAGAAAAATTCATCAGACTAGGTCTTTTTTTTTGTATCTTAGGAGAAAGATTCATCAGACAAAGACATTTGTCCGAGGAGAAAGATTCATCAGACTAAGATTTTTATCCTAGAAGAAAGTTCATCAGACTAGGTTTTCTATATCAGGAGAAAGATTCATTAGACTAAGATTTCTATCCTAGGAGAAAGATTCATCAGACTAAGATTTTTATCCTAGAAGAAAGTTCATCAGACTAGGTTTTCTATATCAGGAGAAAGATTCATTAGACTAAGATTTATGATCCTAAGAAAAAGATTCACCAGACTAGGTCATTTTTTTTTGTTATCTTAGGAGAAAGATTCATCAGACTAAGATTTTGATCCTAGGAGAAAGTTCATCAGACTAGGTCTTTTTTTTTTGTTATCTTAGGAGAAAGATTCATCAGACTAAGATTTTGATCCTAGGAGAAAATTCGTCAGACTAGGTCTTCTATCTGAGGAGAAGATTCATCGGACTAAGATTTTGATCCTAGGAGAAAGTTCATCAGACTAGGTCTTTTTTTTTTGTTATCTTAGGAGAAAGATTCATTAGACTAAGATTTTGATCCTAGGAGAAATTTCATCAGACTAGGTCTTCTATCTTAGAAGAAAGATTCATCAGACTAAGATTTCGATCCCAGGAGATAATTCATCAAACTAGGTATTTTTTTTTTGGGTGTCTTAGGAGAAAGAGTCATCAGACTAAGATTTCTATCCTAGGAGAAAGTTCATCAGACTAGGTTTTTTATCTTAGGAGAAAGATTCATCAGACTAAGATTTTTATCCTAGGAGAAAGATTCATCACACTGGTGTTCTTTATCTTAGGAGAAAGATTCATCAGACTAAGATTTGATCCTAGGAGAAAGTTCATCAGACTAGGTTTTTTATCTTAGGAGAAAGATTCATCAGACTAAGATTTGATCCTAGGAGAAAGTTCATCAGACTAGGTCTTCTTATTTTGTTATCTTAGGTGAAAGATTCATCAGACTAAGATTTTGATCCTAGGAGGAAATCATCAGACTAGGTCTTCTATATTAGGAGAAAGATTCACCGGACTAAGATTTTGATCCTAGGAAAAAATTCATCAGACTATGTCTTCTATCTTAGGAGAAAGATTCATTGGACTAAGATTTCAATCCTAGGAGAAAGTTCATCAAACTAGGCCCTTTTGTTTTGGTTATTTTAGGAGAAAGATTCATCATACTAAGATTTCTGTCCTAGGAGAAAGTTCATCAGACTAGGTCTTCTATCTTTGGAGAAAGATTCATCAGACTGAGATTTTAATCCTAGGAGAAAATTCATCAGACTAGGTCCCTTTTTTAGTTATCTTAGGAGAAAGATTCATCAGACTAAGATTTCTATCCAGGAGAAAGTTCATCAGACTAGGTTTTCTATCTTAGGATAAAGATTCATCGGACTAAGATTTCGATCCTAGGAGAAAGTTCATCAGACTAGGACCTTTTCTTTGGTTATCTTAGGAGAAAGATTCATCAGGCTATGATTTCTGTCCTAGGAGAAAGTTCATCAGACTAGGCCCTTTTTTTGGTTATCTTAGGAGAAAGATTCATCAGACTAAGATTTCTATTGGAAGAAAATCCATCAAACTAGGACTTTCTATCCTAGGAGGAAAAATGTGAAGAGCAATAAAAAAATTTTATGCACACTAGCAAGAAGATAAAGACAGATTTGAGAAACTTACCTTTGTCGGCTCTTTTTCTTCAATTATTTTTTTTGAACCACTTTTCTTGCACTGCTTTGTTCCTGTTTCAAACAAAGAAAATTCTGTCAGTTTTGAAAGTGGTGGTCGGTTTGTGGCCTTAAGTCCTGGGAAGTTTTTCTCAATCAACTTGAGTCTGCCTCAAGAGACTTTTTTTCTGCACCAACTCTGATTATTTCACACCCGGCACCATTTGTATTTGTGGCTCAATCAACCTTATCCCAACTAGATATTTTTGCTTAGGAGACCTTTTCTCACATCTTGAATGGCTTCATGCTTTTTGGAGCAATTTTTCTATCAGAGGGAATCACCAGTAATCTTTGCTTGTGCCAAGTAGGCTGACAAGAGTATTTTTGGGGGGAAACCATTTTCATGAACCCTCGAGGCATGTTGACTGTAACAATTGAATGTGTTGGCCAAATTTTCTTTGTGCAACTGAAAAGCTGGTAACAAATTTTGAAATCCTTTATTGCTATTTTCTGACAAGGACTGGCTCAGAGTGAATGACACAATGATGCAAAGAAAGAAGTATTAACAAGAAATGCCCCTGTCGGAAGGACAGAAGGGAGAGTTTTTTTTTCTCCTCTTTTTTTCTTTTAATTTATGCAGTAACTAGCCGTAATGATCATGACATGCATTTTGGACTTAATGGCCGATCTATCAAACTAATCCAATCTTTCCTTTTACCATTCATATGACCTTTGAAGTTGGGCTTGTTTATGCCAATCGTTTGCATCGGCTTCACGACTCACTTTCGACTAGTGGTGCCTCGAGGGGTTTTCACCAACAAGTCTCTCTCATTTATTCATCTCTACTTACCATCGCCTTACAGTGCTCGTGGAGGTTTTCACTAGTAAGACTCTCTTATTTTTTCTTTTCTTTTTGCTTTCTTGTTTGAGCAACTTGATAGTTTTTTATGTCGCGTGACAAACGTTGCTCATTGCATACTTCTCTTAGCATTCTTGAAGGCATATCAGGAGGTCTTTATTTGGAAGGTTTTTGGATAGGGTTGGAAAGGAGGTCGCATGAAGGCTTAAAGTAGACTCAAAATGAAGGGTTGTAGGCTTAAAACTCTTGTAATCGACTCTTTCAAAAGTGAAATAAAATTTCTGCCCCAGTTTTAGCTACTGGGGATTTTTCTGGAATTTTTTTTTAATTCTTATTTGGTTGGACCGAACCGTGAAAGGCTGCCTACATATCCTCTTTTTTTTTTAGGAATCAGGTCTAACGTAGTTCAAACATTTGACCTAACTTTTTTTTTGTTTCTTCCTTTTCTTTGTCTCTTCCTTTTATTTTTCTTTTTTTTTCATTTCATTTTTCTTTTTTTCTACTTTTTCTTTGTCAAAACAAATTGCCCAAGCTTTTATTTTCTGAGGGCATGGACTTTGACTGTTCTTTTCTTCTCTTTTCGTTTTACCTGACTTTCTAAGAATTGCCCCAGTTTGTACTCTTGGGACATGAATCCTTTCTTTTCATTTTTTTAACTTTTGACTCTAAACTTGATTCCAAAAGAGGGCGGTCAAAGAAAAATTACACCAGCTCAAAAGGGGTAGAGAAGAGTATAAAGTGTTTAGATAGAAGAAAAAGGGCCTCCCAACCTCGAGAACGCAAAAACATATTATCTTTTTGCGATCATAAGGTTGATGAACATGTCTATCTTCTTTGTGTGTCGTGGTCGAAAGACACTACTATACTTTAATGCCAAACTTTCGACCAAGCTTCAATTGATTAAACATCCTCAACCCGATCTTCACAATGATTTGAAGGTGAATTTTACTCGACCTTAGTTCCAAATTATCTCAAATCTTTATTCATCCTCAAAAGTGTCTCTTTCTCACTTATCTCATTCAAGACTAAATTAGTTTTTTAAGATCTGGCCAAAATTTTGGCATGCATGTCATATCACTAAAACTAGCGAGAAAGGAACTAAGGATGGAGTGACACAAAAGGACAAATTGTATTTCATTGGGTAAAGGATGGAAGGGCTTAACAACAAGAAAAACAACCTAAAATCCGAGTTACAACCCTAGAATAACCCGGATAATGAAAATAGTAATAAAACAGAAAGACAAGACTCACACAAACAAAAAAGAGGGATAGAAGGGTTTGACTCAATAAAACAAATAAAATCTGGATCACAACCCTGAAATAACCCAGATAATAGAAAAAACATCAAAACAAACTACCATTATTTCTTCCTAGTAAGGAGGGAATGAATTTTCAATTGCTAATCTTGACATTTAGCCACAAATTTTCTCATTACAATCAGCAGAGTTTTCTCCAATTTCAAAATCGTTAACTTCAGTCAGCAAGTTTCCGAGAGGATTCTCATACTCCATGTCACCACACATCATCCCCACAAAGTGTGCATCATCATGTGTAGGTAAATGATTCTGCGTGATATTATAGGTGTCACTGTCTGTGATCCCAAAAAGATTTTCCTGGATCATCCTTTCTATTTCTCTTTTCAAATCCCGACAGCTTTAAACTTCGTGCCCCTGGGCATTGGAATGGTATTCACACCTTTTAGAAGGGTCAAAGCTTCTTGCACGTGGGTCCACATGATTAGGAGGAACATGTGCAATCATGTCATAATGTTTTAATTTCTCAAACAAGCTTGCATAAGACTCTCCTATTGGTGTAAAATTATCTTTCAACCTTTGTTCCCCCTATACCCCTTGCTTGGATGCGGGTTATAGGACACTTTAAAATTTGGTGGAGACTGACAGAGACGTTGCGATGCTGGTGCTCGCCTTTTGGAGTGTCTTGGTGGTTTGACAACATACTCAGGTGGAGAAAGAGAGTATTGTGGGTTCTGAGGGGGGTAATAGTGCTCAGGGGAATCATTGAAAAACATACGGGGCTAGTCATACCTTTGAGATGTTTTCCTAAGACCTCTTCTCGACCATGATGTCATCATGATTTCTTCATCCTTCTCATTCACGTCACTCAAATTATCAGATTCAATTTGGATAGCCTGAGTTGCAGCTTTGAGAGTTGATTGACTTATAATTTTTCATGTCTTAAGGTCATTTTCTACCATTTCTCCCATTTTGATTACTTCCGAGAAGGATTTTACAACTGTGGACATCATGTTTTGAAAGTAATATGGCTCTTGCGCCTGAAGAAGACAATTATTAGCTCGTGATCATCCATGTGTGGCTTAACTCTAGCTGATTGCTCTCTCCATTTAATGGCATATTCCCTGAAACTTTCAGTTGGTTTCATCTTCAGGTTTTGAAAAAGGGAATTACGGTCTGGGGAGATGTAAATGTTGTATTGGAATTGTTTGAAAAAGGCCCCGACCATGTTATCCTAGACATACCAGTGAGAGGTATCTTGATCAATAACCCATTCAGAGGCTATCCCCATAAGGCTTTCCCCAAAATAAGCCATTAGCAATTCTTCATTTCTTCCTGCACCACTTAGCTTATTGCAATACCTTTTCAGCTGGGCTATAGGGTTTCCATGTCCATCATACTTTTCAAATTTGGGAGTCTTGAAACCAAGTGGCAAACGAACATCGGGGAACATACATAGCTCCTTGAAGGAAATACTCTTCTGACGTGCCAACCCTTGTATGTTTTTCAACTGTCGTTCTAAGCTATTCACTCTTTGGTCATTTCTTCCTGTGCCATATTTCGGGCAGGCTTCTCAATCTTTTCCAGAAGATCAAATAGGTACGAATGGTACTCAGGAGAATGGTACTGTTCTTGATGGGTTGCAAATTGTGACTCGTGAGTTTTCCTCTGTACCACTGTTGGTTGTGGGACAGTGAAGACAACAACAGTTGTATGATTGGTTGTAAATGGCACACTTTGGGAGCACACAACAGAAGTTTTAGCCGTAATCGTACAACTTGGATAAAGACTGAACCCAGGGGGATAGAATTGATCAGACAATGAGACCGGAATAGTAGTAGTCGAGACTGATGTGAACTTTGGGAAACCACGAATAGAGAAGGGCGGTCCCTGGCCATTGGCCCATGCTTGACACATTTCAGTCATTTTCTGTTTTGGTACTCTATTTTCCGCAACCACAGTAGACTCTTGTTGAACCCTCTAACCCTGAGTCGCACGACTGCTCGTAACAACTTTGATGTCAGTTGTCATTTTACCCTTGGATTTTGTGCTGTCAGCTTACCACAAACCGACCACCTCAAACTTTCTTCACAATTCAAAACAAAAGACACGTTAGAATGGACTCAGTCGGTCCTTATTATCATTTGTTTTTCTTCACTTTCTTCTTTTATTTTCAAAATCATTGATCGAACCTGATGTGGGTTGCCTACGTATCATGTGGGAACATGAATCAGATCTTGCGTAGTTCGGGAAGATTGGGAATAAAGTAAATAACCTAACTCTTTTTTTTTTAATTATGAACTTTTCGCTTTTAATTTTCGAAAGAAAGACTTATAAAGAAGAAAGAAAATATTTTTGAATTTAGATTTGTCTTTTTTTTTTTTAGAATTTTTGAAAAGAGAAACTTCTAAAGACGAAAGAAAATATATATATATATTTTTTTGGAATTTCGAAAGAAAATTTTCTAAAGAAGAAAATAAATGTTTTTGGATTTTTGGACTTTTATTTTGAATTTATGAAAGAAATACATCTAAAGAAAAAGAAAAAAATTTTGAAGCTTAAATATTCTTTTGTATTTTCGAAAGAAGAAAGAAAATATTTTTGGATTTTTTATTTTATCTTTTTTTTTATTTTGTTTTCTTTTCCAAAACTTTTTAAAGAAAGACTTCTAAAGAAGAAAGAAATTTTTTTTTTTTGGATTTTTGATTTTTATTTTTGAATTTTTGGGAAAAAGACTTCTTAAAAAAAAGGTAGAAAATATTTTTTTTTTTGTTTTAAATTTTTTATTTGGGATTTTTTAAAGAAAGACTTCTAAAAAGGAATTAAAGGAATTTGTTTTTGAATTTTTGAAAATTAGGGTCTCAAAGAAAGACTTTTCTACAAAAGGAAGTAAAGGAAAATATTTTTGGATCTTTGAAAATTGGGGACTCAAAGAGAGACTTTTCTAAAGAAGGAAGGAAAGAAAAATATTTTTGGATTTTTTTCTTAAAATTGAGGGCCGGAACTGATGTTGTTTGCCTACGTATCTCACATCCGGTGAGAATTAGAGCAGCGTAGTTCTGCCAATTTTGATAGAATAGGGAAACATGACTTTTGAAAACATTGCCTTATTTTTTTTTCTCATTTTTTTGAAAGATTTCGGCAGAGTTACAGATTTCAAATACCTACCTCGCATCTTTGTTTTTGTTTTGTTTTTTCGATTTTCCCTTTTTTTCATTTTCTTCCCTTATTCCAGAAGCCAGTCAGCATGCAAGACGAAATAAACAGATACGCAAGTAGCACGTAAGATGCATCAGGATGATCTTTTAAATTGGGTACACCAGTCCTAGACGGTCCCAACCTATGTGTTGAGTCCCCGAAGTCAAATGCACGTGATGCAAACAAAACGTTCCTACTAGGGATCCGACATGAGGCTATATTATTCTAAGTTAAATCTTAGGATTTATTGTTCTAGACCTGGCTTACCCGAGCGGACAGCTCGAGCCGGGGGGAGNGGGGGGGGGGGGGGGGGCAGCGTACCGGGAATACAGAAGCTTCACCGGCTTTGCAACTTGTCCAAACCTCGTTCTAAAATTAAGATATGAATTTAACATAAAAGAAGTCACACGAAGTGCACACTTCCCAGATGACTTAGAAGACTCATAGAGAAGTGGGTTTCGTAACATTTTATATACAGTCCAAACAATATCAAATCGATAAAAAGCGGCATTTAGCACATTAGCTCAAGACATGTAAAAATCAAATAATAAAGCCAAATATAACATATATACTAAGATCGAATTCTTGAACCCTAAACCAGAAGTTTTGGGTTCCAATCCCTAGCAGAGTCGCCAGAGCTGTCACACCTCCTTTTTCCTCCCGCATAAGGGTAATAAGGGAGTTTTTCCAATTAAAGCGACATTATTCGGATTTGGGATTTATTATTAGTTTTCAGAGTCTCCACCCATATTTTTGACGATAATCCGGGACACCGTTTTATTTTTAAAAAAACCCAAACCGAGAAAATTTTGACTCTATTTTAAGTTGTCTGCGACCAGAAATCCGAGTAAGAAATTCTGTTAACCCGGGAGAAGGTGTTAGGCATTCCCGAGTTCCGTGGTTCTAGCACGGTCGCTTAGCTATTAATATTTGGCCTAAATTATCTGATTATTTTTATATTTTAGCCTATTGTGCATTTTTATCCTTCTTACTTTTAAATCGCTTTTTAATATTTATAAAATTATTTTAATACAAGTCACGGTGACGTGCACTTGTTATTTTTAGACACGTTGCAAACCGCGCCACATGAAATGTACCCGCGATTTACAACATGTTTATTTTAATTAATGTTTTGAGTTAGAGTCAGGGACATGAGTTGCCGCACCCAAGAGTAGATTATATAGTCATGATTATGGTCATGACGATTAAAAATGCCTATTTGAGGCGATATTCAATTATTCTCTAAGTTTTGGAATATTTATCTAAAAGTGGTATGTTAGCTTACGTGATATGCATATAAACTACTTTCAATATTTATTGATTTATTTTAGAACAAGTCACGATAGCGTGCACTTGTTATTTTCTGGGCACATAGCAACCGCGTCACATGAAATGCACCCCCAATTTTCGACATGTTTATTTTAATATTATTTGAAGTTATATTAATTTATAAAGGAAAGATAGCTTACATGTTTATTATGAACATGCCAACAGTTTTGATTATTTTTCTTGCCTTGGGCAAAAAAACGTGGGTTTAACATTACTGACTAATAATGCCTGCAATTAATTTGTAAACAAATCATATGACCAACTTAGAAATTAATTATAAACTAAACAAACTAGACTAAGATAGAATACTACTTAATAAATCTCAAACAATTAATCAGAGGTATTGGGCAAATAATCAAACTTATGAGCATTTATATAAATGTAATCCAGCGTACTCTATCTAACAAATAAATATCCAACATAATAAATTCAAAGTGAAGTTTAGAAAGAGGATGAACCTTTATTGCTAAAATTTCCAGCAGGTACAGTAAAAGAGAACCTCCAAAATTATAATCTCAAGCAAGTTATGGACTAGAAGCTAGAACCGGAATCGGCAACATGAACGGACCCAACTCGATTGGATTTGGGTTGTGGTTTCGGGCTGATTTTCACATGGTTTAGGATGGTTTTTTCAACCGTGTTTTGGAGTTATTTTGAGCTAGATTTTGAAGCTACAATGGTGGTTCTTTGAAGGAAGAAGAAGGTGTTTTGAGATGTTTCAACTTGGTTTTCAGAGCTGTTCTGGGTGTGTTTTGAAGGCTGGTTTTGGTGCATTTTTGCCGACTTTTCGTTGCCTTTGAGCTTCAGTTTTTGGACTGATTTTCGCTGGCCTTTGGTGAAAGATCTGAACTCGTTTTGGAGAAACTTTTGCTGGATTTTTCAGTCGTGTATTGGAGTAGTTTTTGGTGCTGATTTTGTTAAGTTTTTGGGGTGTAGCAGCTTCGTCATTGTTTTCACCTAATTTTGGGCTGTATTTTCAGCTCGTTTGGAGCTATTTTTTGTGGTCGTTTAAGCTATTTTTTTTAGCTGGATTTAATGGCTGTCTTCTTCATGAAAACGACATGAAGAAAACGAGGCTTTTATGAGGGATTACTACTGTGTTTTTGGGGGTTAAATGGTGTATTTTAGGTGCTGATTTTTTTTGGGGGGAGGGGGAGGGGGGGGGTAGTTGTGCTTCAGGTGGGTTTCACATGAAGAAGAAGGCTCTGAAAAATGGGGGAGCAGGAGTAAAGAGGCGGCTCGTTTGGATCGAAGGAATAGGGAAGGGGGGCCGTTACTATTTTTGGCAAGGGAGGGGTCCTTTTTTCTTAGGTGAGAGTCTTGGCTGCTCCTAGATTGTGTGGGGAAGAAGAAGAGCCTTGAAGTCTTTTTTATATTAGGGTCTTCTAGGTTAAGGGGTATCGGCTTAGGAATCATGGGCTTGGTTCATGTCTTGTTAGGTTTTAAATTTGGACTAAGAAGACTACAATGATATAATGTATTTATAAATATGTAAAAATTATTATTAATTGATTTTAATAAATTAAAATAAAAGTAATAATTAAAGTTGAAACTATATTTTTTTTTTGGTATTTTTCAAAGATTATATAAAAATAAAATCATAGTAAAATAGTATGACTACAAAATGAAACTCTCTCTTTTTTATAGTTTTAGTTTCTTTGTGATAAAATAAAGTAAAACTAGTTAAAATAGCGATATTAGACCTAAATTAAATATTAAAATATTAATATGGATAAAATTTCGGCGAGGGTAAAAATTACATGCCTGCAATACTAATATTTAGTGCAAATCTCTATCTTCAATTGCGTGTTTATTGTGTACGTCTTACGAAGACTGTGGATAAATGTTAATAAAACTTTAAAAATAATATTCTTCATTTCATGCGTTTTAAAGAAAATATAATAACAAAACTAAAACGTAAATTGTAGTCTGACTCTATTAGGTACCTTCATTGACTAAAGTTGTAGTCATAACTCCATGTAATCACAAAGTGTAGTCTACTTTTATGATAGGATATTTATGCATTTACTATTTGTGAAATAAGTTGAGCAAAGCACTAACTGTAGAAAAGCTAGTGAGATTACACATTAGATACTTTACCATTTTAGGTAATGTAACCAACAATTCTTGTCACGATCCAAAATTCATTAAAGACTGTGATGGCGTCGGACACCACTATCAGACAAGTAAAAAATAAATATTTAATTTGGTTCTCATTTTAATATTTTTGAAATCATATTTCCTTCAATTAAATAGTAAAAGATGAAATTTACAGAATAAATAATAATATTTTCAACAATTTTAATATAGAGCAATTCATAATCACCACAAAATTCGGTGTCACAAGTGCATGGGCATCAACTAGAAATGTAAAATAAAATACAACATCTGTCCGAAATACAAATTGGACAGGAGAAATATAAATACTCTGAAGGAGACTCTGCTGGTTGTGGGTCATATTTAGTCAAATAAATCCTCCCTTTTATTTAGTTAAATAATCCTTAGAGCCAAATTCCAACATCTGAAATTCTCTACCAGATCTGTTTCCAACATACGAACACGTATCCATCTCTACACGATGTACCAATACATGATTGTATCCTCTTACCGAATTCACACCATGCACCATATTATTCACATGACCATAATGACATCCCCTAACAACAATAGTCGAATGCCCACAAATATGATGCCCACAACACACCTCATGAAGCATATAATTCTCGTTTCAGCTCTCGCAATACTGTGACGACAGGAGAGATGTGTAGAAACTCGTAACCACCAGTCGAATCATAATTCATGGAGTCTATCCTCCCAACAATAATCATTACCTCATTCTGGAATGAATATCGATATTTACTCTTTAATGTGCCCCATATAAATCCGATCTCACTGATCTTAGGTCCAATAGTCTCGTCTCACCTAGTACAAGTTGCTCAGGCAATAAGCTACCTCAGACATTGCCAAAAGTCTCATATGATGCCACAATGTGCCAACAAGCTACAAAATCGAATGTGATACATAAGGAAATAGACTCTTGAAAGAAGTACTCAACCCACATAACTAATTTAAACAACCAAAAAGATATTATGAACCTTCCTCAGAAAATGAGAAGCAAACCACACAATAATAGATATGGGAAATTGTACTCAACATCACACTGTTGTGGTGTGCAACCCGATTCACAAATGATACCGTTACGGCGTGCAACTCGATCCAACAGTGATACCCGTGTCGGCGTGCCACCCGATCCAAAAAACATACCCATGACGGCGTGCCACCTGATCAACACATAATAATCTATAAGGAAATACTTGCCGAGCTAAAATGCTCATACCTGCGAAATACCTGAATATCAACACAAGAATGCGAAGTGCATAATACAAATCCTGAGGAGACGTATAGCGCCATATGCTACAAAACTCAAGAACTACTAAGGTGCAATGAATGACTTGTATCATGAGAGCCATCCTGCTCTCTAAACACCAAAAATTACATGGGATCTCAATACGAGTGCGAATAATCAAACCACCTCATAACCCACCTAGCATAATATAGATTACACGGAATAGTTTACGACATAAATAACATCCAAGGCTTGAAGATTCCTCTGTAAAAAGCGCTAAGCTGAAATGAACACATCCGGCCTAATATAGAGCCCACATTCACATTTAGATCCACCCACGGACCTCAAGCTGATTCTGACCGTACCACACTGGGATAATAACCTTTCAAGGATCCATACTACCCCTTTTTCCCATGACACACAAGAACAACGTCCAATTCGGAACAAACTTCCACAGTTTACAACCAAGCGAATAAAGCGCCTCGCAGGACTAAACTATCACATTAGTGATAGTACCATAACCTCCAGACTTGGTTTCAATATTCAATCAATCAAGTGACTACATGCCACACTTATACAATCTTCCTGTAGGATACGCTCCCACAACATTCAGCACTAGGTAACAAAGTATGCACATCCATACTGTCGGCTATACAATGCTGCAAAGTGAACTGAGATTCCGCAAATCAGTGCAAAAAGCCTCTTACACAGGACACCGATCTTAGGTGACGCTAAAGACAATGCAAGATTACTCTAAACATCCGAATCCTTTCCTGCTCACCCAAGCTCATAAGATTCTTGTGTATACCGAACCGCAACCTTGATCCTCAACTTCCAATTCCCATGCCGCTCATTGCGCCTAACATGACAATACATGAGAATATAAGAATTCCATCATAACTCTTGAACCACTAGTAAAATAAACACTTCAGCATATAGAAACCTTTCACTTAACTCATTTCAAGAGAACCATTGCAACACGTGACTAAATTCCCATAACTGTAGAAAATACAAACCTCGAGTAGTGGTCTAAACCACCATAATTCTTCCGGGATCTATCTATATATATCAAGCCATAATACTTGGATGCCTCCATATAAAATCAATTACGATGGCCATTAAGCCTCGTAGGTACCGCCACAAATCACATGTATAACTTAACACGCTGAAGGAGCTGATCATTGACACCATTATGCCAATTCAACCATTGCTGACCGATACGACTTATCTTAATTTACTCCGGACTTGCCTTAAGAATAATAATAGTTCCATTTAAATATAGCGACCCCAAATCCGCACATATCCCGAGTGACCTTGCTTCACGAGATACGCTATCTAAAAAACCCATGATCCATCACATATTTCCTTTGTGCATATTCGCATCTTCAACGGGTACATCCATTCTGATAATTCTTCCCTGAATCCGAAGTAATTTTCTCCCGTTCCTCTAATGCTGCACCGCAGACTGAAGATAACATAGAACACTCCAAGCCCCTTTTTTAGAATCCACTTCGAAATCTCGATACTTAACCATTCCACAAACTCGAAATCCTTAGGCACCACACTTAAATTTTGAAGCTACTAGGACCATTGTTCAAAGTCACCAACTCAGACTTGTTCCTGAATATAATCAAACTCTAAGGCCCTGCTAGCATATGAACACCCTCTTGAAGAAGCAACTTGCTGAATTCCTTTCCTTATACATCACATGCACACAAAGCATATACTTCGGGTATTCCCAAAACCTCAACATGAAGCGATAAGACCAAAGATAACACACATTCCTCAAATCTCTTGCTCAAATTACCACTGATGTTTTCTTTCCTTAGTCGTAATAACCCACCAATACAGTGAACCATAAACCACACTTGTAGACAACCACGCAATCCAATCAGATATGGTGGGGCTCTCCCACTTAGCTTGAAGCTACAATTACATAACCCTGGGACCCACCGAGGTTCCTTTTTCCCCATTGACATCAACTAAAAGTCCAACAACACATTCCAAACTCGAAGTCATGTTGCATCCAAATAAAAATCCGTGGACCTAGTCACTATCCACCATGAATTTCCCAAATGGCTTTAGACTTGGCTCAAGGCGTGTGGCCATCCTACCACATAAACCATATGTTATTTTTCCACTCTCCCACTTTGGTTCAACCCTTTTGTTTAAACAACTCCTCGACTTCTACTTTTCACACTTGACCTTCTAGCAATTCAACCGCCGCAAAAAACCTCCCACATGTCCTTCCTCATCCTTTGTTGCCCAATAGTTTCCCCAAATCCGAATCCATCTCTGTTACACCGGGCCAAATGCGTCGCTACCAACTCTAAACCTCTTAGAAGATCATCTTTCTCGAGCCATTAATACTACAAGTACCAATTCGATTCGGAAATTGCTACACTCTGTTATCTCTAACAAACGCATCTTAGGCACCATTTCACAATGCCCTGCCCCGAAGGCAAATCGAAGAAGGCCAAAACATCAGCGAACCTTAGTGCGTTCAAAAAGGACGACGACACCACATCATAATTGAGAACTCTACCACGCTCGAAAATACCAAGTCTCGTTACTCCATCAACCCAAATCTGAACATTCCTAGTCCAATTGCCTTTCCTCTGCCAGAAATAAAATACTGAATCTCTGAATCATGCACTGAGTAAAACCTCTTTTCAGGTCATTCACTGCCTTTGTCACACCTCCTTTTTCCTCTACCCTCTGTATTAAGGAAGGGGTAGTAAGGGTGTTTTTCCAATTAAAGTGACATTATTCAGATTTGGGATATATTTTAGTTTTCAGAGTCGCCACCTGGATTTTTACGGTGCTTCGGGACACCATTTTATTTTAAAATCCCAAACCGAGGAAATTTAGACTCTGTTTTAAGTTGTCTACGCACCAGAAATCCGAGTAAGAAATTATGTTAACTCGGGAGAAGGTGTTAGGCATTCCCGAGTTCCGTGGTTCTAGCACGGTCGCTTAACTATTAATATTTGGCCTAAATTATCTGATTATTTATATATTTTAAACCTATTGTGATTTTTATCCTTTTTAATTTTTTAGCCGCTTTTAATTTTATGGATTATTCTAAAAAAACAAGTCACGATGGCGTGCACTTGTTGTTTTTGGACACATCGTAACCACGCCACATGAAATGCACCCGTGGTTGCTATGTGAATTTTTTATTAATTGTTTAGAGTTGAGGGTCGGGGGCATGAGTTGCCACACCCGAGTGTAGATTATATAGTCATGACTATGGTCATGACGATTAAAAATGCCTATTTGAGGCGATATTCAATTATTCTCTGAGTTTTGGAATATTTACCTAAAAGTGGTATTTTAGCTTATGTGATGTGTCTATAAATCATTTTTTGATATTTTATGGATTTATCTTGGGACAAGTCACGATGTCGTGCACTTGTTGTTTTAGACACATCACAACCGCGTCACATGAAATGCACCCGCGATTTAAAACATCTTTATTTTAATTAATGTTCAAATTATGGTCGGGTCACCTAAAATGCAAACCCGAACAGATATTACGTATCATGACTATGCCACTGGAGCCGTATACATAGTCACGGTGATTTATTAATGGAGTTGTGGTGAATAAAGTGTGCATGAGTAGCTACTGATTTATTAAAATATTCAAATCCCTCACAACCTGTCACCAATTATGCATTGAGCATCACCAAGACCTTAATCAATTTTCACTTTAAGTTTGACAAAGGGACAAAAATGCATAAACAGAACACACATTGCCTGTACACCTATAAGAACGTATAGAACATACAAACACATTCTTAATTATTAAATCTATTTTTTATTTATTTGTAAACCTTGAATTACGTCATTCGATGGAAACTCGGTAAATAGAGAAAACACAGTAAAGCAACATCTGTTATGTACAAAATATAGTTCATGACAAATCATATGGCGGACTTCAGAACCTCGTGAAATTACGGTGAAATAGTTTATTATTATTCGAGATTACGGTCGGGTCACATGAAATGCACATTCAACTAAGATTTACATATCGTGACCATGCCACGGGAACCGTATCGACAATTATAACGACGAGTAATATGGAATTATTTGGACGATCAAGTTGACTAAATATTTTTGGAGCATGGATAAGAACTTATTCATTATTGAAGAGATCAACATAATATGAACCAATATAATCTAAAAGAATCCATGAAACACGGGAACTTACTGCAAATTTTAAAAGGGATCTAAGGTTCAAAAACAAAGAATTATATACTTATCAAAACATAAATATTATTCCAACCAAAACATAATTTGAAAGAGGAAATAAAGAGAGATTAGGAAATGGACCTTAAAAAGAGATCAGCAAGAAAAAGAAACGACGGCTGAGCACAAACCACGAATTGGAACCTCGAAGTCGGCGACATGGTTCGACAAAAGCTCAAACAGACCTTGCTCGGCTATGGATTTTGCGATGTTTAGCCGTTGATTCTTGGAGTGGTTTCAATGGCTATTTTAAAGTTGTTTTAATGGAACTTCAAAATCAAAACTGGCCGAAAATGGAGCTACTGGTTCGTCGGTTTCCATGGCTATTTGGCGTTAATGGTGGAAATGAAAGGGATGGTCAGCGGCTAAGCATGGCTACCGGCCAGCCAGCTCGCCGGAGAGAACGACGATGGTAGCAGCCTTGACAGCTGAAGAGGAAGGACTCTCGTTGTTTCTTCTGGGTGTTGGAGAAGGAGGGAGTTGGGGTGGTGCAGCGACGGGGCGTTAGAGTTCTGTGGCGATGGAGCTCACTGGCGGAGATGAGGGATGGCGTGTTGGTTAGGGTGTTTTCCGGCGAGGGTCTTGGCTGCTACTTTTGAAGGGAGATAGATCAGGGGAGAATGAAGAAGAAGAGGTAACGGGGGTGGGGGCTGTACAACCGTTTTTCTTTTCGGAAGGAGCAGGGTCCTTTTTTCTTAGGGGAGTGGGGGTGTCGGCGGCTCCACTAGGTCAAATTAGAAGGGGGGGGGGGCAGATCTTTTTGTAGAGGGGTCTATCCCCTTTTTCATTAGGGTGTAGTTGTGTGCTTATATTGTGCTCCCAATTCTTGGAGAGAAAGTATAGAAAAATAGGATAAGAATTTTCAGGTGTGTGATGAGGGGATAAGGACAAAAGAATATGCTTTTTTGTCATGTGCATCTATGTGTGCATTTTTTGAGATAAATTTTTTATCAAGATCTACATTTACTTGGTTTTGAAAAAAGAAGAAGAATAAAATAGGGGGAAGGTCACACGTGAATATGCGTGAGGTAATTGAAAAATGAGATCACTACCAACTTCATTTGTTCACTTCCCCTTTGCCTTCACGTCATTTTCTTTCCTGTGTTTCCTTCCTTCTTCTTTTGTTGTTTTTTTTTCTTTTGTTTTGTTTGTTTTAATTTCTTTTCTTATAAAAAATGAAACAAGAATTAATACTTATCTAAACTAACAGGATATTAAAAGAAAAAGACAAAATAACTATATTTAAAAATTTAAATACTATTCTATATCTTATTAAAGACCTACAACTTAAAAGTATGACTAAACTAAGTGAAAAAATATTTTTTTAAAGCTTTTCATTTCATGTATTGAAAACATAATATTGATACTACATTAGTATAAACTAAAAACAACTACCTATTAGCTAAAAATGAAGGAAAATATTTTTTGTAGTTTTCATTTTACGAGAAAATAGAGCTAAAAGGCCAAAAATAGGCAAAGTACAATATTAGAACCTAAAAAAATATATAAACACTAAAAATATGTAAAATTTTGGGGAGCGTCGAAATCCACATGTCTACAGCCTCGACACCTAGACAAGCATCCTACCATTACACAAACACTGTGCGATAGCAGTGCACAAATCATCATAACAATCAATGCCAAATATCAAAACCTTAGGTAATACTAACACTGAGTTGACACGATAGGACGACCTTCCACAAGGAGACGATAATAGTGCAATTAAATACGCCTGTAGAAACATCGTGCACCACATATGTAGTACCATGAAAATTCCTCGATTCCCAATCCATAACAAGCGCTTCATGTCTCATAAGAGTGAATAGGAAAGAAATAAAGGTACAAGCCTCAAAAGGATCAATTCGCACGATGGGTAATCTAGAAGGGAAGTGCTCCTAACAGTGTTGTAGCCTCTCAAAGATAAGTACAAACGTCTCTGTACCGATCCACAAGACTCTATTAGACTCGCTCATGACTCGTGAGACCTAAGTGAACCTAGTGCTATGATACCATGTTTTCATGACCCAAAATCCATTAAAGACCACTGTCAGGAAAGCAAAAAATAAATACTTAATTTGGTTCTCATTTTAATATTTTTGAAACCATATTTCCTTCAATGAAATAGTAAAATATGGAATTTACAAAGTAAATAATAATATTTTCAACAATTTCAATACAGAGCAACCCATAATCACCCCAAAACCCAGTGTCACAAGTGCATGAGCATCAACTAGGAATGTAAAAAAAACCCATCAGTCCGGAATAAAAATTGAACATGAGAAATATAAATACTCTGAAGGAGACTTCGCTGGCTGCGGGTCGTAATATAGAAATGTAGCTCACCTAAGTCCCCGCATGTATACACGCCTCTGCTCTCAGAAGGCCACCAGACATATATGTATCTGCATAAAAATGTGTAACATGTGTAGTATGAGTACATAAATCAATGTGTACCCAGTAAGTATCTAACCTAAACCCGGCGGAGTAGTGACGAGGGGTCGACATCGACACTTACTAGTGGTCCAATAATATCAGGTATAGTAAAGAGGTAAATAAATATGAGGCAGAGTAAATATATGAAATAAAAAGGTATAAAATACGTGGTACAAATTCCCCTCTTTAAGATGAACTCAAGCTCTCCATTAGAAATTCCCTCACTAACCGGAGCATATATAGAGATATAGTGGATCTCATCAAATAGATGGTCATAATTCAAATCAGGAATACTCACAGATACACTGACTTCATGCAAAATAATACGCACGATTCCATGAGGATATGTTATAGGAAATTCCAAGGCATACAACCCGATCCAACATAAATATTTAAACTGTCCACTGTCGAGGGTCGAAAAAGGCACGAACCATAGATGCATCTATTAAACTGCCGAGGAGAATGACCCATTCCCATGAGAGCATGGTACATAAATAATGCCGAGGCGAATGACCCTATCCCATAAGATGTGAAATACATAATCCTGCCGAGACGAATGACCCGATCCCATTAGAATAATAAGCTTTGACGGGTCCTTGACCCCCACTCACGAATAATTGTGAGTTGTAATTTCTTTAACCAAAACCTTTCAATGAAACATATATATCACGTAAACATGCCGTAAGAGGAGTAAAATTATTCGGTGACTAATCATGAACTCGTGAAGTCTCTACAATAGCAAGTCTAGTCTCAAGTAGGAATTTAAAACAGGGGAATTGAATAGACGAGAGATGGCCCAAACAGTACAACTATAGTATGATGTGAACCTAAGCCTACCTAGAAAATAACATGAATGTAGCTACGTACGGACTCTCGTCACCTCGCGCGTACGTAGCCTCCACAACAAGAAGCACACATCAATATACAACACCTCGAGGTAGTTTCCCCCTCACAGGGCAGGGTTAGACAGGAGACTTACCTCGTCTCAAAGCTTACCGTGATTTTCTTAAAGTGATTTTCCAACCCAAATTGAAGAATTCCTAAAATTCACCCCCAGACCTACGTGCCCAGATTCTTGAAATTTTCGAAGATAAACACTACCTATAACATCATGAACTCAAATATATGTTTTGTTCTCAATTTCGTGCCCATATTCGTGGTCAAAATCCAAAAATATAAATTTCTATGTTTTTCTTCAAAATCCCAAATTTCTACAAATTTTCATGTTTAAATCCAGATATAATCCAAGTATTTAACTTGCAATAGGTGGGAATCATTTACCTTTCCATAGATGATGAATATGGAGCTCCAAAATCACTCCAAGACTGGCTTCCATGAAAAAAATGAAGTAAAAATGGCCAAAATCCCGTTTTAAAACAACTCACTACCCAGTCTGATCCTTCTTCACGAACACAGCATGCCCCTCGCGTTCGCGAAGCGGTACCGGCTCTGGCTCCAAAATTACCCTTCGTGAACGCGATTCCCAGCTCGCGAACGCATTTCTTAACCAGTCGATTCTTCGCGAACACGTTGCACCCTACGCGAACGCGAAGGCCTAAACTCCCATGGGCCGGTTCTTTTTCGCGAATGCGACGACCCAATCACTAATGTGAAACACAATTCCGCAGTCAACTAAAAATTTCTTCGCGAACGCGTGAACTCCTTCGCGTACGCGAAGAACAACCAGAACCATATATCAGCAGCAAATCCTGTCACGATAACCAAAAATCTACTAGTCGTAATGGCACATAACCTAACCCGCGAGGTAAGCCAACTAAGAACTAACCACTTCCAATAATATTTAACAAGACAATTAAGAAAATAAATTATCTGAATCTTATACATTACCCTAAGGACTGGTAGTACAAATCATGAGCTTCTAAGAATAGAATTTACAAAGTTGAAATGAAATAAATACATCGTTAGTTTGAAAAGTACATAAACAGAGTTTTATAGATCTAAAGCTACCAGGAACAAGAGGCATCTACAACCAGGATGCAAGTACATCTTCAATCTAGCTCACATCGAACACAGCAACATCATCAACTAGCATTTGCACGCAAGGTGCAGAAGTGTAGTATGAGTACAACTGACCCCATGAACTCAGTAAGTAGCAAACCATACCTTAAGTTGAAAGTGGTGATGAGCTAACACAAGGTCGGGTCCAATACCAACATTCCACAATAGTTCATAACATCATAATACAAGTAAATAAAGAGGTGTCTCAGGGGCATTTTTGTCAGATATATTCAGCTTAATATATATAGAACTTTTTGTCATTTTTGTGAACAACTATTTTTTGACCACACCCAAATTCTATACTATTTTTTGCTATAAATATT
>ML354000.1:0-122628 GCA_005239505.1 Nicotiana paniculata | reverse complement strand
TCAATCATCTGAAATAAACCACCAGGCCTCTGATGCTCATACTTAACCTGTTGACAATTCAAACGTCACGCCACATATGACACAATATTCTTCTTCATTCTACGCCACCAATAATACTGCCGCAAATCCTGATACATCTTCGCGGCGCCCGTATGAATAGAGTACCGGGAACTATGGGCCTCCTCTAAAATCAACTCTCGAATCCCATCAACATTGGGTACACAAACTCGCCCCTGCAATCTCAAAACACCATCATCATCTAAGGTCACCTGCTTGGCACCTCCGCGCTGCACCGTGTCTCTAAGGACACACAGATGGGGATCATCAAATTTCTAATCACGGATACGCTCAAATAATGAAGAACGAGTGACCATACAATCCAACACTCAACTAGGCTCAGAAATATCCAACCTCACAAATCGATTGGCCAAAGCCTGAACATCCAAAGCAAGCGGCATCTGACTGACCGGAATAAAAGCAAGACTGCCTATGCTAGCTGACTTCCTACTCAAAGCATCGGCCACCACATTGTCCTTCCTCGGGTGATATAAGATGGTAATGTCATAATCCTTCATCAACTCTAATCACCTTATCTGCCTCAAATTCAACTCCTTTTGCTTGAACAAGTACTGAAGACTCTTATGATCCGTGAACACCTCACACGCCACGCCATACAGGTAGTGCCTCAAAATATTCAATGCGTGGACAATGGCTGCCAACTCCAAATCATGCACTAGATAGTTCTTCTCATGAATCTTTAACTGCCTCGAAGCATAAGCAATGACCTTGCCATCCTGTATCAACACTGCACCAAGTCCAATACGGGAAACATCGCAATAGACTGTATAAGGCCCTGAACCTGAGGGAAAAACCAATACCGGTGCCGTAGTTATAGATTTTTTGAGCCTCTGGAAGCTCGCCTCACACTTGTCCGACCATCTGAACTGGGCACCCTTCTGGGTCAACCTGGTCATCGGGGCTGAGTAGATGAGAACCCATCCACGAACCGACGATAATAGCCTGCCAATCCCAAGAAACTCTGAATCTCTGTAGCTGATGTTGGTCTAGGCCAGTTCTTGACTGCGTCAATCTTTTTTGAGTCAACCTGAATACCCTCTACTGATACGACATGACCCAGGAATGCAACTGAACTCAACCAGAACTCTCACTTCGAAAGTTTTGCATATAGATGGCTATCCTTCAGAGTCTGAAGAACCACTCTAAGATGTTTCTCGTGCTCCTCCTGACTGCGGGAGTATATCGATATATCATCAATGAAGACTATTATGAACGAGTCCAAATAAGGCTTGAACACTCAGTTCATCAAAACCATAAAAGCTGCTGGGGCATTTGTCAACCCAAACGACATGACTAAAAACTCGTAATGCCCGTAACGAGTGTAGAAAGTTATCTTAGGGACATCAGATGCCCTAATCCTCAACTGATGGTAGCCAGATCTCAAGTATATCTTTGAAAATAACTTAGCACCCTGAATCTGATCGAACAAATCATCAATCCTCGGCAGTGGATACTTATTCTTGACTGTAACCTTGTTCAACTGCCGGTAATCAATGCACATCCTCATCGAACCATCCTTTTTCTTCACAAACAATACTGGAGCGCCCCAAGGAGAAACGATAGGCCTAATGAAACCCTTCCCATGAAAATCCTGTAATTGTTCCTTCAACTCTTTCAACTCTGGTGGGGCCATGCGATACTGCGGAATAGAAATGGGTTGGGTGCCCGGAGCCAGATCAATGCAGAAATAAAATTCCCTGTCGGGTGGCATCCCCGGCAGGTCTGAAGGGAAGACCTCAAGAAACTCACGAACCACGGGCACCGAATCAATAGAGGGAACCTCAATGCTGGAATCGCGCACATAAGCCAAATAAGCAAAACACCCCTTCTCGACCATACGCCGATCCTGCACGTACGAAATAACACTGCGGGTAGAATGACCAGGAGTTCCTTTCCACTCCAAAGGGGGCAAATCCGGTAAGGCTAAGGTCACCGTCTTGGCATGACAATCCAAGATAGCATGATATGGGGATAACCAGTCCATCCCCAATATAACATCAAAGTCGACCATACCTAAAAGCAACAAATCAACACGGGTCTCAAGACCCCCAATCACCACAACACAAGAATGATGGACTCGATCGATCACGATAGAATCACCCACCGGTGCAGATACATAAACAGGAATACTCAGTGGATCACTAGGCATGATCAGGTATGGTGCAAAATAAGAGGACACATACGAATACGTAGACCCTGGATCAAATAGAACTGAAGCATCTCTGTCACAAACCCAAATAGTACCTGTAATGACTGCATCTGAAGACTCAGCCTCTGGCCTGGCTGGAAGAGCATAACATCGGGGCTGGGCCCCACCATCCTGAATGACATCTCTGGGACGGTCGGCCGGCTACTGGCTGGCCTCCACCTCTGGCGGCCTGAGCTCCACCTCTATGACCTCTACCTCCACCTCTAGCACCTCTACCCCCACCTCTAGCTGGTTGGGCAGGCTGTGGAACACCTGGTGCCTGTACCATGGCACGAGAACCCTGATGCTGAGACCTACCAGAACCTCGGGGGAAAAACCTGGAAATGTTCCCCAAACCATCGCAAGTATAACAAGGCCTCTGCTGATGTAACTGCTAACTCTGGAACTGGCCCTGTTGACCGTGATAACCACCCTGGAAATTCTGAAGCGGTGGTGCACCGATAGGTGCTGGTAGCGCACTGTAAGGCTGCTGATCGGAATAGTGCATCTGATAACCACGAACACCTAAAGTACCATGGGAAAATTGGAGAGCTGCCTGAAAAGGTCTTGGAGAATGACCTCTGCATGAAGAATCCCTGCCCCAGATGAGGCTCCACTGAAACGACCAAAATGATGGGGCCTCTTGTCAGCCCCCTGACCACCTCCCTATGACAAAATCATCTCAATCCTCCTGGCCACATTGGCCGCATCCTGGAACGATATATCTGTACCTGACTCTCTGGCCATCTGAAGTCTGATAGGTCGGGCCAATCCCTCGATAAACCTCTGAACCCTCTCCCGATCAGTGGGAAGTATCATAAGAGCATGTCGGGCTAGAGTGATGAACCTGGTCTCGTACTGAGTGACGGACATGGATCCCTACTGGAGATGCTCAAACTGCCTCTGAAGGTCCTCTCTCTGAGTAATGGGGAGGAACTTCCCCAGAAATACCTTTGAGAACTGAGTCCAAGTCAAAGGTGTAGATCCAGCTGGTCTGGCTAAGCAATAGTCTCTCCACCAACTCTTGGCTGAGCCAGATAACCGAAAAGTAGCGAAGTCAACCCCGTTCGACTCAACTATGCCCATATTCTGAAGAACCTCATGGAATCTGTCCAAATAATCCTGGGGGTCCTCTGATGGTGAACCAGTGTAAGTAGCAGTAAATAACTTAGTGAATCTGTCCAGTCTCCACAAAGAATCTGCTGACATGGCTGCTCCCTCTGCTACCAGTGTTGCAATATCCGGTCGAGCTACTCTGGCTGGCTGAGGTGCCAGAGTCTGAAACTATGGAGGTAGTTGATCTGGTACGCGGGCGGCAGGAGTATGGGCACCTCCCCCAGCCTGAGAGGAGGCTGGTGCTGTAGGAAGAAGACTCGCATGTGCTACACTATCCATGAGTCCGACCAGACGGACAAGGGCGTCCTGAAGCACTAGGGTAGCTATGAACCCCTCTGGGACCTGAGCTGGTCCAACTGGGATTGCCGGAACTGGGACCTCCTCGTCAGACTCGACCTGAGGGTCTTCCACTAGGGCTGCTGCTCTAGGCTGAGCCCGGCCCCAGCCTCTAGCACGGTCTTGTCCTCTACCTCGACCCTGAGTAGGAGTTGTAGCAGGAGTGTCAGGCTGCTAGGTAGAACCAAGGGAGGCACGCGTCCTTGCCATATGCGAGAGAATAGAATAGAAATTCAATGAGTACTCAGAATTCATAGCGCACGGCAGAGAAGAAAAGAAATATGGAGTCATCCTAACTTCGCAGCCTCTAGGGGATAAATACAAACGTCTCCGTATTGATCCCTCAGACTCTACCAAGTTGTCCGTGAGTTGTGAGACCTAAGTAACCTAGAGCTCTGATACCAACTTTTCACGCCCCGAAATCCCACCATCGAGCTGTGATGGCGTCTAACGTTGAACCTGCTAGACAAGCAAACGTGTATAGATAAACTAGCATATTAACATCAATTTAATAGGATAAACTAAACGGTTCACAATTTAACAGCGGAAATAAATATGGTTTCAAGCTAAATAAGGACAACATAATACAACAACACGTAAATTTTCCCAAAACCTGGAGTCACAAACTCACGAACTGTCTATAAGAGTGCTAAATACAAGTCTGAAAAGAGAATACATAGTTGTCTCTGAAACTAGGAAAAAAACAAGAAAGAAGTGAAGACAAAGGGATGGAAGAGACGCCAAGGCCCACGAACGCCAGCGGGTATACCTTGAAGCCTCAATGATAAGCTGGAAGACACTCCCACTAATGATGTCCTCGAGGTCCGACTGCGTAATCTGCACAACATAAAGAAGTGCAGGTGTAGCATCAGTACAATCGACCCCGTGTACTGAGTAAGTGCCGAGCCTAACCTCCGCGAATTAGTAACGAGGCTAATGCACGACAACAAAGTGTACCTGTGCAGTTCAATACTATAGCAGAAACTAAAAAATAATACAATTACAGGAAGAACATGATGGGGGTAAGAGATAGAAAATACTGAAATGACAGAAAAGAAAACACGAGTCTGAAATATTTGAAAGTAATAATGGGAAATGACAACACAGATTAAACAGTGAAAGATGCGGCACAACATGTCCCCTCGTGCATAATATAAAATATGGCACGGAATGTCCCCTCGTGCATAACCAATATAAACATGGCACAGAATGTCCCCTCGTGCATAATCAATATAAACATGGCATGGAATGTCCACTCATGCATAATAAATATAAACATTTCACGGAATATCCCCTCATGCATAATAATATAAAACACGACACGACATCACCCTTCGTGCTTTAACACTCTTCCTCACCCAAACAACAATCACAAACAAGGGCAAGGAAATAAACAGAGTAAAAATAGAAATCCTGGCAAGGGAACATCAATTAAACAATTAAATCCCGGCAAGGGAACGTCAATTAAACAATTAAATCCCGGCAAGGGAACATCAATTAAACAATTAAATCTCGACAAGGGAACTATACAACGATGACCCGACAAGGGTACATTTCAATAACTATTTCCCTTTATTTAACTTTCATTTCCATAATTTATTCTATTACTCGAGCCAATTCTCCAAAGGATGTAATTATCTCATATTCCTTCATCATTCGTTTCACAATTTGAGCCAATTCTCCAAGGATGAAATTATCTCATATCTCTTCATTATTCGTTTTACAATTTGAGCCAATGCTCCAAAGATCTAATTATCTCATATATTAATTTGAGCCAATGCTCCAAAGATGTTTAAATATTACAATTCCCTTCCCATGCCCTTTACAACGTATAGAAATCCTCAATTAGGCATAGAAATTACAACAAAGTCAGAATATTCACAATATAGGGACTCACGGTCATGCTAGACACCAATGTATAGATACTCGTCACCATGCCTATATATCGTATTTGACAATTAGCAAATAGCAAATAATACTCAACTCCTATTCCCTCAAGCTAAGGTTAGACCAAACACTTACCTCGGGTCCAAAGTATAGCAATCAACCCTCTAACACCGCCTTTCCTTTAGAATTCGACTCCGGAATGGTATTATCTAGACATAATCAACTCAAGTATATCAATAAGGATTCAATGATTCAATTACATGGCCTAATTATCTATTTCCTCGCATTCTTCCAAAATTATCAAAATTCGACCTCAGGCCCGCTCGCTCGGATTCTTGAAATTCTCGAAGGTAACACTGACCCAAAGCCTAAGGATCATAAATATACGATTTTTTTTACTTCATTTCATGGCCAATTCACAAAAAATTCTAAAGTGATCACAAGTTCTAGGTTACTACCCAATTTCTTGAATTTTTGCACTAGTTTATGTAGTTAATTAGGCTAGGATGCATGCATGAAACAAATTTCCAGGTGGAATTCACTTACCTTATGAAACCTGGTTGATAGCTCTTAAAACTGGAGGAAATCGCCTAATGAAGAAGATGGAAAATCAGAAAAATGTGTTTAAAACCCGTTTTCAAAACTCAGTGCCTGAACAGTGAACTCGCACCTGCGGCTCTGGGACCGCACCTGCGGTCTCTCACTTGCGAGAATAATCTCGCACCTGTGAGAATAATATCGCACCTGCGGAATTGGGCTAGGGGGTCTGGGATCGCACCTGCGAACTGGAGATCGCACATGCGGTCTCGCACCTGCGATGGCTGGCCAGGCCACTGGTGATCGCACTTGCGATGCGTGGGACCGCACCTCCGGTCTCGCACCTGCGATGCTGGGCAACCGCACCTGCGGTCATACCAGAGCAGGTGCATCAGCAGCCTTGTTTGCGGGTTTTTAGCCCCGTTAGGTGCCCGGAAGGCACCTGGGCCCACCCGAGCCCTAGTCCAAATATACCAACGAGTCCCAAATCATATTACGGACTCGCTCAAGCCTTTGGAACACTCAAAACAACGCTAAAACTCGAAATCACACCCCCAAACCTCAAGAACAAAACTTAGGAATTTTAAGGTTTCAAACTTAGCTAACAACGTGCCGAACTGACCTATACAACTCAGAATGATACCAAATTGCACAGATAACTCCCACAACATCCTAAGAACTTATCCTTGCGATCAAATCGCCAAAACAAAATCATATACATCGAATTAGGCCTCAAAATCCATGAATTCTATCAAATTTCATAAATCATCAAATCTTCCATTTTAAGTCCAAAACCCGTCAAACGAAATCCAATTTCAACCAAACTTCACAAAAAGTGCTTAAACCATATATATGACCTGTACCGGGCGCCGAAACCAAAATACAGGCCTGATACCATCACTTTCTAATCAGATTTCATTTTCAATTTCCTTAAATATTTTCATAAAACAATTTTACTCAAAAACTGATTTCTCGGGCTTGGGACCTCGGTATTCAATTCCGGGCATATGCCCAAGTCCCATATTTTCTTACGGATCCTCCGGGATCGTCAAGTCACGGTTCCGGGTCCATTTACCCAAATTTTGACCGAAGTTAAATTTATTCATTTTAATATCAATCTTAGCATTTTTTACATAATTTCATATTTAAGCTATCCGGCTACGCGCCAGGACTACGCACGCAAATTGAGAAAACTACAAATGAGGTTTTCTAGGACTCGGGAGTACAGAATGGGTAATAAAATAAGTGATGACCCTTTGGGTCGTCACATCACTGGGCCCCATCGTTACATGGCTTGAGCAGAGATTCCTTTTTATTTTTCAAATATGTAATTATTTTTTTCCACTTCAAAAACCCCAATGTCTTATCAACACTACTTTATGTCATTCTTAGTTGCATTATCGCTACTTTTTATTTTTACTCTTTTGTCTTGTTCTTCCCAGTATTGCTGACTACTATTTGATTCTTCAGTGTTCAGATTAATTCTCATGTTTACTTATACGTATCAAGAATTCTTTTTCTACGTATCAAGATTGTGTAGGGATATTGAGTCAAAACTCATTCTCGAATCATCATCTGGGTCTTGAGCATATTGATAATTGAAGTTTTCATCTTCGTAATTACCTTCGTCTTCTGATTTTTCTGGACTAGGATTTTCAACCATATATTTATTCTGCTTTCTTTTTCTTGGAAGAAATTTTCTAGCGTCTGTTTAACTATTTCTTCAATTTTCTCATTTTTTTTCTTTTTTGAACTCATGCCTTCCTTTTTTAATGCTTATCCTTGTATCAATGTTCTGGGTAGTCTTCGTCTTAATGAGCTTGATGATCCTTCATCTTCAATTTTTGGCAAAGTGACAGCCATAAACGGATTTGATAAGTCTTTACCAGCTACAGTTTGAACCGGACTAGCTATATGTCTATCCGATAGAGTGGATCTTGTTACATTCATTGGGGAATGTACATGTAACGACCCGGTCGGTCGTTACGTAGAATCTGCATTTATATTTACAGTTATTGCCCCGTCATAGCTTGGTTAAACTGTTCTTGATGTGTTAGAATTTGTAGGCTCGGGATCGGAATAATTATAATGAGAATATAGTCACTTAGTCTTTAAAAATAACCTTCATTTTTCAAACTGATTTTACTGAGAGTTCTACAGAGATATATTGAAATTATACTTGTTTCAAAAGATTTCTCGAAACTGATTTTCAAACTTATGTATCTGATGTATACTTTATGGTGACTTGGTGGTTTACCGTTTTTGTGAATTGGTGTATCTGTGCTGTGTGTTTTGTATTTCTCATAATGTGATTTATTTTCATTACTACTGAGTTGACGTACTCATCATTACTCCTTGTGCCTCTGTGCACAGATCCAGGTACCGGTTCGGAGTAGTAGCTGTCTTCGTTCATATTCAGCAGCTTACAGGATTTTGAGGTAGCTGTTCAGCGTCCGCAACTTCTCCATTTCCCTTCCATTATTAGTATTAGTATTTATTTCATAGACATTGATTAAGACATTAGTAGAGTCAGTTTATTTTCTTAGATGATCATGATCATTGACTCCAGCCTTGGGAGGATTATTTAGAATGTTAGATTATTATTGGGGCGTAAAGACTTAAAGAGATTATTTAATGTTTTGTTTGCTGCTTATTGTTTATTTTTGAAGTATTATAATAGCACGAATGAGTAATTAGGTGATGGTTGGCTAGCCTAGTTCCACGATAGGCTCCATCACGACCTGTTAGGATTTAGGGTCGTGACAAGTTGGTATCAGAGCTCTAGGTTGTATAGGACTCAACGGTCATGAGCAGGTTCAGTAGAGTCTTGCGGATCGGTACGGAGATGTATCTACTTATCTTCGAGAGGCTGCAGAACTCTTAGGAAACATCTCTATTTTTTTGAACTCTTTCGTGCCAATCTATTGATTCTTGCAATCTAAACTCATGTTAATTCATTCTCTCACAGATGGTGAGGACACGCAATACCGATCGGAACCAGCCAGACCCATAAGGGGTCGGGGCCATGGTGGACTTAGGGGACCAGCCCGTGTAGCAGTTGGGACAGTACCACAAGATCCCCTTATCGTACAGGATCAGGTTCCCGCCGATGGTGCTTCAGCGGGACAGGCTCAGGCACCGGTAGTGCCTATGATTATTCTGAGTGTTCAGGAGACCCTGGCTCATATATTGATGGTGTGTACCAGTTTGGCTCAGTCAGTCGCTACGTCTACTACTGCCACTGCAGCTCAGGACGGGGGAGGTGTTCAGACTCCAGCTGCCTGAGCAGGCTGTACAGGGTATTCAGGCACCGGGGGTAGTCCCAGCACAGTCGGTTGCCCCAGTTCAGGACTATGTGATTCCTATGATGCCTGAGGATGAGCAACGCACGCTGGAGAGGTTCAGCAGACTTCAGCCTCAGACTTTCAGTTTTACAGAGGGAGAGAATGCCCTAGGGTTTCTAAATAAGTGACGGAGGATACTACGTACTGCAGATATTTTGGAGACTAGCGATGTCTTATTTGCTACATTTTAGTTTGCTGGTGCTGCTTTCGCTTGGTGGAAGGCATTTGAGAGGCGTAGGCCGGTTGGTTCAGCACTATTTACCTGGAAGCAGTTCTCCGCGCTCTTTTTGGAGAAGTATGTTCCTCAGTCCCATAGAGAGGAGCAACGCAGATAGTTTGAGCAGCTGCACCAGGGAGAGTTGTCAGTTACTCAGTACGAGATGAGGTTTTTCGAGTTGGCTAGACATGCTTCGGAGTTAGTCCCTACTGACAGGGAAAGGATCAGGAGGTTTGTAGATGGTCTCACGTATCAACTTCGGATTTTGATGACCAGGGATAGAGTGTCTGGAGCTACATTTGAGCAGCTAGTTGACATTTCTCGGGACATTGAGTCGGTTCGTAGGCAGGAGCGTGAGGAGAGGGAGGCCAAAAAGCCTCGAGGATCAGGTAGCTTCAGTGGTGCCCCTTCTAGAGGGCAGTTTCAGCACAGCAGAGGCCGTCCATTTAGACCTCCACAGCCAGTTCACCCAGCTTACAGTGGTGTATCTTCGAAGCAGGGTCCTAGATGCTCTCATCAGGGCCGTTCATCTTTTAGTGCTCTTCAACTCAGAGCTCCGCCCGAGCATCATCTTATCAAGGTTCTTCTATACATGGTTTATGTGGTGGTTATCATGGTGGCAGGGGTTTTCGTCAGTTTTCATCTCCAGCTCCAGGTGGTTGTTATAAGTGTGGAGAGTTCGGACATGAGTAGAGGCAGTGTCCCCGTCGTCCTGGTAGTTCATCTCAGCAGAGGGTTCAGCCCCAGTACTTTACCACCTGTTCATACAGCCAAGGGTGGTGGTCAGGAAACTAGAGGCCGCCCTAGAGCGGGAGGTCGAGCAGGTGGAGGCCAGCCATGTATTTATGCACTTCCGGCTAGGCCTGATGCTATGGCTTCAGATGCAGTGATTACATGTACTATCTCAGTTTGTCACAGTGATGCTTTAGCTTTATTTGACCCTGGTTCCACGTACTCGTATGTTTCATCTTATTTTTCCCACTTTCTGAATATGCCCCTTAAGTCTTTAGTTACGTTTGTTCATGTTTCGACTCCGGTGGGCGATACTATTGTTGTAGAATGTGTGTATCGATCATGTCTTATATCTATTGGGGGTCTGGAGACCCGAGTGGACTTGATGTTACTCAGTATGGTTGATTTTGATGTAATTTTGGGCATGGATTAGTTATCACCATGTCATGCTATCCTTATTTGTCACGCTAAGACCGTGACCCTAGCTATGCCCGGAGTTCCGAGAGATGAGTGGAGAGGGTCTATAGCAGAGTGATTTCTTATTTGAAAGCTCAGCGTATGGTTGAGAAAGGGTGCGAGTCTTATCTTGGTTTTGTGAGGGATGTTAGTAGTAAGACTCCTTCTGTTGATTCCGTTCCTGTAGTCTGTGATTTTCCGGACGTATTTCCTGCAGACCTGCCAGGCATGCCACCTGACAGGGATATTGATTTTGGTATTGACTTGGTGCCAGACACCCAACCTATCTCTATTCCACCTTACCGCATGGCACCAACGGAGTTGAAAGAATTGAAAGAGAAGCTTCAGGAACTCTTAGATAAGGGGCTCATCTGGCTGAGTGTGTCACCTTGGGGTGCGCCGGTGTTGTTTGTGAAGAAGAAAGACGGCTCCATGTGTATGTGCATTGATTATAGCCAGCTGAATAAGGTTACAGTGAAGAACCGGTATCCTTTTCCCCGTATTGATGGCTTGTTTGATCAGCTTCAAGGAGCTAGGGTGTTCTCCAAGATTGACTTGAGGTCGGGGTATCACCAGCTGCAGATTCGGGATTCTGATATTCCGAAGACTGCTTTTAGGACCAGATATGGTCATTATGAGTTTCTGGTTATGTCATTTGGGCTGACCAATGCCTCAGCCACGTTCATGCAGTTGATAAACAGTATGTTTCAGCCTTACCTTGATTCGTTTTTCATTGTGTTCATTGATGACATCCTGGTTTATTCTCGTATCCAGGAAGAGCATGCTCAGCACTTGAGGGTTGTCTTACAGAGGTTGAGGGAGGAGAAGCTTTATGCAAAACTCTTTTGGCTTGGTTCAGTAGCTTTCTTGGGGCACATGGCGTTTAGTGAGGGTATTCAGGCTGATCCGAAGAAGATTGATGTCATGACCCAAACTGGAGGATCATGACTAGCACCCGGGCCATACTTGCCGAGCATTAATATACATTTTATCTAAACTTCTTATTATCTTTAAGGGATAACGAGATCAATACAAGGGTAGATATGGATCATGAACATACATCACGTAGGATGACATGATTTCTAAGAAACTACATAAAAGGTACGAGCTACAACGCTACCATGAAAGACTATACAAAAAAACTTATCCAACAAGGCATACCAAACTATACATGAATTGAAACCTCTCTATAAGCCTCTAAAGGAGCATAAGAAATGCAACATAGCCGGAACAGGGCCCCGACATACCCATAACATATGTAACAAAAATGCATACCAAGACCACGCCAAGTCCGGAGAAGGGATCTAGCCTATAACCGCTTAACTGGAAAGCCTATTACGGTGGGGAATCTGTGTCTACCTATCTATCAGGACCTGCAGCACGACATGCAGCGTCCACAAATAAAAGGACGTCAGTACAAATAAAGTACTTAGTATGTAAGGCAGGAAAGCATAAATAAGAACAGTAATGTAAAGAGAGATGTAGGAGATACAACCTGTAGCATCTGAGTGCTTCTAAGAGACAATAACATGAAACGCATGATACATATATATACATAATCTTTTTAAACATCCGCCTCTGTGGGCATCATCATCATCATAGAACATTCGTCTCTGTGGGCATCATCATCATCATATCATACCCGGCCTCAAAGAGGACTCGGTAAACCCAACTGATCAGTGGTTGCACAATAGATTCCATACCCGACCGACTATAGCACGGCTCGGTAGAGTAAAATAGATACATATTATAATGCATGCAGGACTCATTGGAATCATGTTCTGAACATTTTGGAGCGACGTAAGGTCGAAATTCTCCGTACACATCATTAGGGGTAACTCTTCATCGAGAATCTTATAAGAATTAGGAAGTACCGACAACATTTATAACATAAGAATAAGAGAATCAACATCAACATCAATTGTTCCATAATAAGGGAAACAATGTAAGTACTGCTAGCTTCTAAGAGTAGACTATCTTTGGAAGCTCGTTATTTGCATTATGTACAATCAGATTCGTGCAAAATAAGGAAAGGGATAGCCTCACATACCTTGTAAATACTTTCCCAACCTCAAGGTATGCAAAATTCATGACTCCTTAGTCTACAATAGGAGAAATGACACTATCGTTAACGTTCAAGCGTCGTAACTATTATGTACCGACCACAACCTATTTTATGATGAAACGGACAGAACCTATCCTATTTATATGACTTCCCAAAAGTGAAAAAAATTACTAAAAATCCCAAACAACATCAATTTTAATCATATTGACCCTCCCAAAACAGCCACCAACCGATAACATTACTACCAAACCTTTCGATATAGATTTCACAAGTTCTAGCTTCAATGACTTAGACGCAACTTGGATAATATTAAATACATATAGAGTAAGAGTTTCCTTACCTTTATAAATAAATAAAAACTCCAATTTGACCTTAATTTTCCATGAAATATCCCTCTAATGCTTCCACAACAACAAGAAAGCAAGACTAGCAATCAATTTGTGTTTTTCGTCACTAGAATCACTTTAGAAGGCTTGAAATCACCTAGGGTTGATATTAAGAACTTGAGGGAGTATTTACAGANAGACTAGCAATCAATTTGTGTTTTTCGGCACTAGAATCACTTTAGAAGGCTTGAAATCACCTAGGGTTGATATTAATAACTTGAGGTATTATTTACAAAACATAAACCCCTTAAAAAAACCTCCCACACGAGGTGGAACAACACAAAAATGAGCAACAACAAGAAGAAAAAGAAACTTACTAGCGCCACGGGATTCCCGGCACTTGATTTGTGTTGTTTGCCCTTTGTTTAGGTCTTGAATCTTGAGAGAACTTTGAGAGGGTGTTCCTAGGGTTCTAAGGTCTGAATATAGTGAAAGGAAATGGCTTAAAACGGGTTGGAGGCGTCATATATAGATCCAAATGTCTTAAACCTCCTAAGTGGGCCCCATAGAGAGGTGCTTGGCGCGGTCTCGCGAAAATGCGAATATCTCTTTACTCCAAGATCGTATCGATGAATGGTTTAATGCGCTAGAAACTATACTCATTGATATTTAATTTGGTGATTATATCACTCCATAATTATAAGTAATTGGGAGAAAAGCGTAGTAACATTTGACTTAATGTTCAAGTAAAATTATGAACCTAAGTTGCAACAACTTTTGTCGACTTTTGTCTCATAACTCGTTTTACTTCAAGAATTATGATATGGATATTATATGATTCAAATACCTTAAAATAGTACCTCTTGAGTGTATAAAGAACCTCTAGGTTTACCCAAAAATACGGCTGACAACATCCTTGATTCGGTTAACTTCTAATACTTGTTATCCACCCTTATACACCTTTGTATCATTTAAGACCAATAGGATTAACTTCTTATCATCTTAAAGATAATCTATTCATGGATTTATGTTGACTACCTTATGGCATGAGCTTGTAACTTGTGAATACCTTTGCCAACTTTTGTTCCACCACTTGCTTGACTTCAAAACGTAGAACACAACTATCATACGATAAAAATTAACTCATAGAATAACCTCCTTATCATGTAATGAACCATAGTCTCACCCTAAAGTACATGTTATAACATTCCAAACTCGTCGGCTTTCGATGAAACTTATTTTCTTCAATTGGTTTAGCTTCTAAGCTTTCGAACCCTCTTGATACTCGTTATTCATGATCTTAAATATTTGTAACCTCCAATGTAACATAATTAACTTACTTTATATTCCATCAAATATAATCTTATTTTATAGCTTACATCAATTGACTTACGATGTACTCTCACGTACGAAAATATGGGGTGTAACATCATTCCCCCCTTTGGAACATTCATCCTCGAATGTTGACTAATGCATTTTTCCATATCTTAAGCAATAACTCTTACGAATAATTTAATATTGCCTTTTCCATCTAGGGAGTTGTTCGGTGAATAAATCCAAAGGCTAGAACATTCCCCCCTTTAGGCGTCTTTCTCACACCACGACTTGTGGTCGAACTCCTTTCAATGTCGTAACTATTTATACCTTCTTTCATGCAGCCTAGACAATTCTAACCTTGAATGTGCGCCAATGCGACTCTTATCTCTTTTTTTTTTTTAATTTCTTGTCAGCTTTTAACCTATCTTTATGATTCACTTGGTGAAGATATATTGTACTATGACAAGTTGTCCCTCTGGGCATCTATAGGTGTACTAAAGTTCTTTGTTTGGTATTTTGTTGAACTGACGACTATTGCTATATCTTGTTTCATAGCCTCAATTATGTATGCTTATGGCTTTACCACTACTAGGTAGGTCATACTATACCATAACTCTTACTTCAACTTATTATTATGGAGACTTGCTACCCAACTCCAGGTTTTTCTCTCACCGCTTATCCTATATGTATAAATCTAAGCCATTTAATGCTTCCTTATTACCGTCCATCTTAATAATGACAGCATAATCTCATCGCATACTTTGTAACTTTCATCCCTTCATTGTTGATTCACCTTCATATTGATCTATAATCTACCACTGATAATTTAAAATCTCTTATGTAATATATCGTCACTGGGGCTCACGTCTCATCGGGGAACATCTGAAGTGATTTTCCTGATCCACTTAGGGACGATACTATAATGCAATAACTGTATTTTATAGCATCTCAATGTGATTCATATTATGGGGTATTCTAATCACATGCATTTCATTAAATACTTATTTTCTAAATCATTACTCAATCAGAGGTCTAAACGTCATCATCTTATCATTTATCACAATTACACCCTTACTTTACTACCATGGTAGCATTCTATCTCTTCTACCTGCTCCCAGCTTTAAACTTCTTTGAGTTCACTCATGCTATACTGAGCTTTTTATAACTGTATGGAAACCATCAGCTCTTTTGTTCTGATAGGTTTAATCCTGATGAATTACCTATTCTCGTCACCTTCTCACTCACCTTTTCTTATCCGTACTCCTGCCTAGCTAAAACCTTGTTGCTCTACCATACATTAGCTTGCGACCTACGCACATCTACTTATACTACTCGTAACCTTCCTTTCATCATGTTAGCACTATAGATTTCCTTTCATGCCTTCTCAGTTGTCTTTAAATGTAAACAATTACTTTTCCTAGTCGTTCTGCCACTTGCTGCATGGATACTTGGCCTATCTTAGTGCCCATGAATACGGGAGTTCCCTGTAACTCATATGATCTCAATTATCAAATTTTGATTGATTTTCTTTTTCTTTTTCTTCCGTTCATTAGTTACGATAGGTTCCACTTTCTTATGGAGTGCATACAACATTATAATGTGACTTCTATTACAAGACCATTTCTACTTTAGGTCACAATGCTTATGTTGAAGCCTGCTTCCTTATTTCCTTAGCTAGTCTTTCGTTGTAGTACTTAGGGAAGAACTTCTATCTTTTATAAAGCTGAGACCTTATTACATTGTATATCCCATGGTATTTCTGATGTTCTTACTCGCCTATCATTATCCTTAGTTACTTACCTCCATGCCCTTGTGCTTGTAGGGTTTCTTCTGAATTTAAATTTCAGTTGTCTCCATTGTGGCACTCTTTTATTTCCGTAACACTTATATTTTACCTTCTACTATCCCAACTCCTGTCTGAATATTTCTCGAGGATTACGATTTTGTATCTAAGAGACTGAATTTCCTATGCTGGGTTTCACTACGTTTATCTTGCATGATCTACTAATTTTCCTATATCCTCCTATCTATCCATAACTAGGCTCTTCCTGAATCAACTACTGACTACCCATTGGTCCACTCTCATATCTTTATTTTATGTAACGACTCTTGGGTTATGTCCTTTGTATTAACTTACTCTTGTATGGTATCCTTATGTATCAAGTGTTCATTCCCACTTATATATCATTATCATCGAGTGCCCTTATTGATTCTCCCCACCATTATGCCTGCATAATGTTCTGCAGTTATATTATATCTGTAGGATATATATAAATGCAATGTTATTCCTTTCACCTTTTTATCACATTCTTCCTTTACCATTCGATATTTACCTCTTCATCTTTGGCATTTTGTTTCTACATCTTCAAGACATTACTCGCCTTGCGGTAACCCTTCTACACCAGGCATAATTGAATTTCGTACACACAAGGGTGACACGTGGTATAACTGGCACATTTAGTCCCTTAAGCTTAACTCTGCTCATAGTGCTTGCTTTAGGGAAGCGTCTCCGTGAATGACTTTTGAAGGTTATTCTTCTATTGTTAATTCTATTATTGTCGAAACACTATCTTTGAAACGATGTCGACTATTACCAATTCCTTTGATCCCTAATTCATGTTCATTTTTTTCTTATTTACTATCCCATACTAATTTCTATTACTTGGGGGGTCTAACTTTTCCTTATGGTAATCACGTGTGAGTCACCAACTCATTTCTCGAAATGAGGGTATGGCTTTATGGCTTATACTTTTGTATTGTCTCAACGCCTGCCTCCTCTCATTTTGTTTTCCTTCACTTGACTATAGACTTTATCATTATACCATATTCTGATTTACCGTTATCACTCATTTATCACCTCTTACTCCTAATGTTTCATTTACTCTCTTCTTATTCTCATACTAATATCTCTATCTATCTCCCTATTATAATGACTTCAATATGACGTTATTTCACATTTATCTCCCCCTGGTTCATATCACTGGCTCTTCGGGACGCCTAACATTCTTCTTCTTCTTTTTTCTTTACTAGTGGCTGGAGTCGTACTAAGGCAAATATTTATCCCTTCTAGGATCCTAGTGCCTATCTTCTGAAATTTCTGAATATTCTAGTATTCATATCTGACTGTTCTATTCTAGAGTGACCATATGACTATCAAAAGAGAACTATTACCATGTTCTGCACTACCCTTCAAAAATGTTAAATAATGATAACAATCTATCCACAATTTTCTGTTACTCTAACCCCAGCTGGATCCTGATATCCTATCCTTCTCTTAAATTATTTCAGTTAGCTCCCATTGGGCATAATTGAGATTGGTATGGACAATTGTAGATATCTCTGTTACCGTTGAAAGTAACTAAAAATGCTTATATTTCTCTGTCAGAATTATAAATACTGATAATCTTTATTAACTAGGTACCTCATACCATTCTTTATCTTGGTCCTTTTACTTGCTAAAACTCGTATCTACATTCTGATTCTCTTATTTCTTTTTACCATATGGGTAGATAGATATTCTTTCCTTAGAGCTCCTTATTAGGAAACTAACACATCTTAGTACACACATGATTTGCTGAAGCTCTCACATTTACTCATCATAAGCATGATGCAAAATTGAGTTCCTCTAACTCAACCTTCCACAGCCACATTGAAATCTCTTACCCTCCATCTTTCTAGATGTATGCATCGTTGTATTATAAATAAGATAGAATTAAGGAAATTGAGTTCTTATGATTGGCTCTACCACACGATCTAGAGTAAGAAGAAAGAGTAAAAATCCTAAATGCCCTGTAGCCTCTTTCTTATAAGTGTAGTGCACAACACACCCATAAAAAAGACTCTACTATACACGGCTCATAGACAACCCCTAGGACAGACCTGCTCTGATACCAAGTTTGTCACGACCCAAACTGGAGGATCATGACTAGCACCCGGGCCATACTTGCCGAGCACCAACATACATTTTATCTAACCTTCTTATTATCTTTAAGGGATAACGAGATCAATACAAGGGTAGATATGGATCATTAATATACATCACATAGGATGAGATGATTTCTAAGAAACTACATAAAAGGTACGAGCTACAACCCTGCCATGAAAGACTATACAACAAAACATATCCAACAAGGCATACCAAACTATACATGAGTTGACACTTGTCTATGAGCCTCCAAAGGAGCATAAGAAATGCAAAATAGTTGGAACAGGGCCCTGACATACCCATAACATCTATAACAAAAATGCATACCAAGACCACGGCAAGTCCGGAGAAGGGATCTCGCCTATAACCGCTGAACTAGAAAGCCTATTATGGTGGGGGAGCTGTGTCTACCTGTCTATTAGGACCTGCAGCACGACATGTAACGTCCACAAATAAAAGAACGTCAGTACGAATAAAGTACTGAGTATGTAAGGCAGGACAGCATAAATAAGAATAGTGATATAAAGAGAGATGTAGGAGATACAACATGTAGCATCTGAGTGCTTCTAAGAGACATTAACATGAAACGCATGATACATATATATACATAATCTTTTTAAACATCCGCCTCTGTGGGCATCATCATTATCGTAGAACATTCGCCTCTGTGGGCATCATCATCATCATATCATACCCGGCCTCAAAGAGGACTCGGTAAACTCAACTGATCAGTGGTTGCACAATAGGTTCCATACCCGGCCGACTATAGCGTGGCTCGGTAGAGTAAAATAGATACATATATATAATGCATGCAAGACTCATTGGAATCATGTTCTGAACATTTCGGAGTGACGTAAGGTCGATATTCTCCGTACACATCATTATGGATAACTCTTCATCGAGAATCTTATAAGAATCAGGAAGTACCAACAACATTTATAACATAAGAATAAGAGAAGCAACCTCAACATCAATTGTTTCTAAGAGTAGAGTATCTTTGGAAGCTCGTTATTTGCATTATGTACAATCGGAGTCGTGAAAAATAAGGAAAGGGATAGACTCACAAACCTTGTATATACTGTCCCAACANATCAACCTAATAGCATCATAAAAATACTTCAGCTACGATCCCAATGCCTTTCTCAGAAGGTCTTCCTAGCAATAGAATAGTAAAATACCACATTTGGCGTCTTAGGAATTTCCCAGAATTCGTGCTAAAAGGAAGGACGGATATTAGCCTTAACATACCTTGTATATACTGTCCCAACCTCAAGATATGCAAAAGTCACGACTCCTTAGTCTACAATAGGAGAAATGACACTATCGTTAACGTTTAAGCGTCGTAACTATTATGTACCGACCACAACCTATTTTATGATGAAACCGGACAGAACCTCCCCTATTTATATGACTTCCCACAAGTGAAAAAAATCACTAAACATCCCAAACAACATCAATTTTAATCATATTGCCCTCCCAAAACAGCCACCAACTAATAACATTACTGTNAGAAATAAAAACTCCAATTTGACCTTAATTTTCCATGAAATATCCCTCCAATGCTGCCACAACAACAAGAAAGCGAGACTAGCAATCAATTTGTGTTTTTCGGCACTAGAATCACCTAGGGTTGATATTAAGAACTTGACGGATTATTTTAAGAACATAAACCCCTTAAAACAACCTCCCACACTATCTGTAACAACACAAAAATGAGCAACAACAAGAAGAAAAATAAACTTACTAGCGCCACGGGATTCCCGGCACTTGATTTGTGTTGTTTGCCCTTTGTTTGAGTCTTGAATTTGAGAGAACCTTGAGAGGGTATTCCTAGGGTTCTAAGGTCTGAATATAGTGAAAAGAAATGGCTTAAAACGGGTTGGAGGGGTCATATATAGATCCAAATGTCTTAAACTGCCTAAGTGGGCCCCATAGAGAGGTGTTTGGTGCAGTCTCGCGAAAACACGAATATATCTTTACTCCAAGATCATATCGACGAACGATTTAATGCGCTAGAAACTAGACTCATAGATATTTAATTTGGTGATTATATCACTCCATAATTATAAGTAAATTGGGAGAAAAGCTTAGTAACATTTGACCTAATGTTCAAGTAAAATTATGAATCTAAGTTGCGATAACTTTTGTCGACTTTTGTCTCATAACTCATTTGACTTCAAGACTTATGATACGGATATTATATGATTCAAATAAATTAAAACAGTACCTCTTGAGTGTATTAAGAACCTCAAGGTTTATTCGAAAATACGGCTGACAACATCCTTGATTCGTTTAACTTCTAATACTTGTTATCCACCCTTATACACCTTTGTATCATTTAAGACCAATAGGATTAACTTCTTATCATCTTAAAGATAATCTCTTCATGGATTTACATTGACTACTTATGTCATGAGCTTGTAACTTGTGAAGACCTTTGCCAACTTTTGTTCCACCACTTGCTTGACTTCAAAACGTAGAACACAACTATCATACGATAAGAATTAACTCATAGAATAATCTCCTTATCATGTAATGAACCATAGTCTCACCCTAAAGTACATGTTATAACATTCCAAACTCGTCGGCTTTCGATAAAAATTATTTTCTTCAATTGGTTTAGCTTCTAAGCTTTCAAACCCTCTTGGTACTCGTTATTCATGATCTTAAATATTTGTAACCTCCAATGTAACATAATTAACTTACTTTATATTCCATCAAATATAATCTTATTTTTGAGCTTACATCAATTGAATTATGATGTACTCTCACGTACGAAAACATGATGTGTAACAATTGAGGCGGTGCAGAGTTGGCCCAGATCGTCCTCAACTACGGAGATTAGGAGTTTCCTTGGTCTGGCGGGATATTACCGTCACTTTGTGGAAGGATTCTCTTTTATTGCTTCACCATTGACTAGATTGACCCAGAAGGGTGCTCCATTCAGATGGTCCGATGAGTGTGAGTAGATCTTCCAGAAGCTCAAGTCAACATTGACCACAGCTCCGGTATTGATTTTGCCTACTGGTTCGGGTTTTTACACAGTCTATTGTGATGCTTCTAGAGTTGGTTTGAGAGTGGTATTGAAGTAGGACGGTAGGGTGATTGCCTACGCGTCTAGACAGCTGAAGGTACACGAGAAGAATTACTCAGTGCACGATCTTTAGTTAGCTGCCATTGTTTATGCCATAAAGATTTGGCGGCATTAGTTATATGGGGTACAGTGTGAGATCTTCACTGACCATCGTAGCTTGCAGTATCCGCTGAGGCAGAAAGATTTGAGTTTGCGGCAGAGGAGATGGTTGGAGCTTCTCAAGGATTATGACCTTACTATTTTGTATCATCCGGGAAAGGCCAATGTAGTGGCCAATGCCTTGAGTCGCAGGGCCGAGAGTTTGGGGAGTCTAGCATACCTTTCAGAAGCAGAGCGACCTATAGCACTTGATGTTCAGGCTTTGGCGGGTCAGTTGGTGAGATTGGATTTGTCAGACCCTCCGCGGGTATTAGCTAGCATGGCTTCCTAGTCTTCTCTCTATGACCAGATTAGAGCTTGGCAATATGATGACCCGCATTTGTTAGTACTTCAGGATAAGGTCCTCGAGATGATGCCAGGGATATGACTATTGGTTATGACAATGTTATGAGGATGCAGGGTCGTATTTGCGTGCCCAACGTGGATCGGCTTTGAAAGTTGATATTAGCAGAGGCTCACAACTCACGGTATTCCATTCATCCGGGTGCCGCGAAGATGTATCAGGATCCGAGACAACAGTATTGGTGGAGGCAGATGAAGATAGATATTGTTGAGTATGTAGCACGGTGTCTCAACTGCCAGCAAGTCAAGTATACTCACCAGAGACCAGGTGGATTACTTCAGAGGTTAGATATTCCGTAGTGGAAGTGGGAGCATATTACTATGGACTTTGTAGCTGGGCTTCCACGGACTTCGAAGGGTTTTGATGCTATTTGGGTCATTGTGGATAGATTGACCAAGTCCGCTTACTTCATTCTTATTGGTACTTCTTATACTTCACAGCGATTAGCTGGTATTTACATTAAGGAGATCGTCTGATTGCATGGAGTTTCGATTTTTATTATTTCTGACAGAGGCACTCAGTTCACATCTCAATTTTGGAGGGCCGTACAGAGAGGTATGGGTACTGATGTAGATTTTAGCACTTCATTTCATCCTCACACCGACGGGCAGTCGAAACGGACTATTCAGATTTTGGAGGATATGTTGGGGGCTTGTGTGATTGATTTTGGTGGTTCATCGGATCAGTTTCTGCCACTAGCGGAGTTTGCATATAATAACAGCTACCAGTCTAGTATTTAGATGGCCCCGTATGAGGCTTTATATGGTAGGAGGTGTATATCTCCGGTTGGTTGGTTCGAGCCTGGTGAGGCTAAGTTATTGGGCACAAATTTGATTCAAGATGCATTGGAGAAAGTGAAGTTGATACAGGAGCGACTTCGCACGGCGCAGTCTAGGAAGAAGAGTTATGCGGATCGGAAGGTTCGGGATGTGTCTTTTATGTAAGGTGATAAGGTACTGCTGAAAGTATCACCCATGAAGGGTGTTATGAGGTTCGGAAAGAGAGAAAAGTTGAGCCCACGGTTTATTGGTCTTTTTGAGGTACTTCAGAAGGTTGGAGAGGTGGCTTATAGACTTGCCTTGCCACCCAGCCTATCGAGTGTTAATCCGGTATTTCATGTATCGATGCTCAGGAAGTATAATGGTGACCCGTCTCATGTGTTAGACTTCAGCACAGTTCAGCTCGAGGGTGATATGTCATATGAGGTAGAGCTAGTAGCAATTTTGGATCGTCAGGTCAGAAAGTTGAGGTCTAAGAATATAGCTTCAGTGAAAGTATAGTGGAGAGATCAGCCAGTGGAGGAGGCTACTTGGGAGACCTAGCGAGAGATGCAAAGTAAATATCCTCACTTGATTGAGACTCCAGGTACGTTTCTAGACCCGTTCGAGGACGAACGTTTGTTTAAGAGCGGGAGAATGTAATGACTCGGTCGGTCGTTATGTAGAATCTGCATTTATATTTACTGTTATTGCCTTTTCATAGCTTGGTTAAACTTTTCTTGATGTGTTAGAATTGGTAGGCTCGGGATCGGAATAATTATAATGAGAATGTAGTCACTTAGTCTTTAAAAATAGCCTTAGAGTTGGAAAAATCAACTGAGAGTTGACTTATTGGTAAACGACCTTGGAATGTGAATTTTATGGCTTGGATAGCTTCGTTAGGTGATATGGGACTTATGAGTGTGTTCCGAATATTTTTGTGAGGACCGGTGTAGAATTAGGCTTGAATTGGCAAAAGTTAGTTTTTGGTGTTTTCCGGTCGGCACAGGAAAATAGGCTACCGGGGTCGGAATGGAATTCTGACAGTTGGAACAGGTTCATAATGTCATTTTGGATATGTCTGCAAAATTTTAGGTCAATCGGAGTTGTTTTGGATAGTTTCGGCATCGTTGGTGGATTTTAGAAATTTCAAAGTTCTTAGGCTTGAATTAGATGTGATTTTGGTGTTTTGATGTTATTTTTAGCGTTTCGGGAGTGCAACTAAGTTTGAATGATCATGTATGATATGTTGGTATAATTTGTTGGGGTCCCGAGGGGCTTGGGATTGATTTCGGGTGGCTAACGGGCATTTTAGCTTTAGGAAAAACTGTTGTTTTTCTGGTGTCAGTGCAACAACACTTTGTTCATCGCGATCGCGTAGAGTAATATGGAGCCCGGCCATTGTGAATCACGATCGCATGAGAAGGTGTGCGATCACGAAGGTATGTAGCGTTGGTCAGTTCGATCGCGTAGGGTTAGTCAGGCGCGTGGGGAGCGGGGTCAACTGTTCTTCGCGATCGCGTGAGTATGGTTGCGATCGTGTGGGTTGAAGTTCTATTGAATCGCGATCGCGTGGCTTGTGTTGCGATCGCGTAGAGTCTTATGAGGCATGGGGGATTTTTTTCTTCGCGGTCGTGTGAGTACTTCCGCGATCCCAATGAAGGAACAACTGGGCAGTATTTAAATAAACCCTGCGCGACCATTAACCCCTTTTTCACCATTTTTGAACGAGAATAGAGCTTGGAGGAAATTTTGAAGAGGGGAAATCATCATTCTTCACTGAGTTATGTAATTTGGACCCTAAAACTCGATTATAGGTGATAAAGGAAAAAAATATCAGTGTTTAATTCATGAAAATCAGTAGAAAAGATGGGGTTATGGCTTGAGATTTTGAGACCTTTAGGGATCGATTTGAGGGGTCAAACGAACTCTGCTTTTAGCGTTCTTTATATGTACGGACTCGTGATATAATGAAGAACATTTTAGTATAAAATTTATCGAGTTCCGAGATGCGGGTCCGGGGTCGGGTTTTGGCTAAATTCGAGTTTTATGCTAAAATTGGCACTTTTCAATTGGAATTCATTCCTTTAGCATAATTTGATGATAAAAATCTGAACTTGGTAGATTTGGAGCGCTCGGAAGTTGATTCGACAGGCAAGCGGGTTGCAGAGTAGCTTTTCGGGCTAGTTTGAGGTAAGTAATGTCTTTAAATCCTGTCCTGAGGGTATGAAACCCCAGACCATGCATCCTTTCACGGATTTTGGAATGCAAAGATTGGAAATATATTCCTTTTTAGGAAACTATTGAGTTGCGAACCCAATTTTAAAGCCTATACTTACTAGTATTGATATACTTTGATATAATTTGGGCTGCAAGCCATGTTGGGGGCCTAGTGCCGATCTGTTTACCCCTTGGGGACTGTTTTTACTATTTTCCTCACTTGATATGTTATGATTTTCTCTCAATCTTTTCTTGATAATTGTTTTTACACTTAGAGTATTTTGATATTATTTCTTGAAAAAAAATAAAACACTATTTTGGGTCGAGAACCCGGTATAATGATGGCCCGAGTGGCATGTTGAAAGTGTCTGACTGAGTTAGGCTACGAGCCAATATTGTGAGGATGTTATGATGCGAGAGAGGCTGAGGGTCAATATTGTGAGTGATTTATGCCATGATGTGGCTGGTCGAGGGCAAATATTGTGAGTGATTTATGCCATGATGTGGCTTGTTATAGCGCTTGGGTTGTAGGAGCCCCTCCGAAGTCTGTACACCCCCAGTGAGCACAGGTACCTACTGAGTGCGAGTGATGCCCGCGGGGCTGATACTGAGTGACTGTGAGGTTGCCCGCTGGGCTGATACTGAGTGATTGTGAGGTTGCCCGCCAGGCCGATACTAAGTGATGGTGAGGTGCTGAGGAAAATTGTTACGAGAAATGATTATGGACGAGGGGCAGGTTTATGATGATTTTACTGAGTTTTTTACTGTGATTCACTTCGTTTTTCAAACTGATTTTACTGAGAGTTTTACTGAGATATATTGAAATTATACTTGTTTCAAAGGATTTCTGGAAATTGGTTTTCAAACTTATGTATCTGATGTATACTTTATGGTGACTTGGTGGTTTATAGTTTTTGTGAATTGGTATCTTTGTGCTGTGTGTTTCGTATTTCTCAGACTGTGATTTATTTTCATTACTACTCAGTTGGCGTACTCATCATTACTCCATGTGCCTCTGTGTGCAGATCCAGGTATCGGTTCGGAGCAGTAGCTGTCTTTGTTCGTATTCAGCAGCTTACAGAATTTCGAGGTAGCTGTTCAGCATCCGCAACTTCTCCATTTTCCTTCCTTTATTAGTATTAGTATTTATTTCATAGACATTGATTAAGACATTAGTAGGGTCAGTTTATTTTCTTAGATGCTCATGATCATTGACTCCAGTCTTGGGAGGATTGTTTAGAATGTTAGATTATTATTTGGGCGTAAAGACTTAAAGAGATTATTTAATGTTTTGTTTGCTGCTTATTGTTGATTTTTGAAGTATTATAATAGCACGAATGAGTAATTAGGTGATGGTTGGCTAGCCTAGTTCCACGATAGACGTCATCACGACCTGTTAAGATTTGGGGTCGTGACAAGTTGGTATCAGAGCTCTACGTTGTATAGGACTCAACGGTCATAAGCAGGTTCAGTAGAGTCTTGCGGATCTGTACAGAGACGTCTCTACTTATCTTCGAGAGGCTGCAGAACTCTTAGGAAACATCTCTATTTTTTTGAACTCTTTCATGCCAATCTATTGATTCTTGAAATCTAAACTCATGTTAATTCATTCTCTCACAGATGGTGAGGACACGCAATACCGATCAGGGTGACCAGACACCAACCAGACCCACAAGGGGTCGGGGCCGTGGTGGAGTTAGGGGACCAGCCCGCGCAGCAGCTGGGACAGTACCACAGGATCGCCCTACCATTCAGGATCAGGTTCCCACCGATGGTGCTCCAACGGGACAGGCTCAGGCAGTGCCTATGGTTATTCCGAGTCTTTAGGAGACCCTGACTCCGACCTCCTCTTCTCTTTTTTATATAATAGAAATATATTATATCCTCTTCTTTTGAGGCCACTGCTAAAACTAAAACTAAAGTTTGCATTTCAGCCTAAGGCAAACATTTGTTTTACCAAAAGATTAAATTTTTGGGGTCAATCATCATTACTGTTTGTAATAAAATACATGAAAATCATGGGGAGATAAGTTGTTGAATATACAAATGAAGACAAAAGTATTAAGTGACTTAATTTTCTTGACTTACACCTTTGTAAGTAGAGTTATTCAAAAGTAATAAATTACAATAACTCAATAAAATAACAACAAATATGCACAAGCTGGCCAGACACCGACCTTAGCAGTGCACTATATCCATTAACAGAATCTTTATATATATTAGAAGAAGAAGATGAAGAATTAACCCAAATATTCATTCCTATCACTTAAATTAAAGATAGCTGGTGAATATAATATAATTTATATATTATATATATATAATATATGTATATAATTAAAAAATAAACAATTAGTATAACCGACTATTTGTATAAAAAATCCGAAGAAGATGGAAGAGTAATTTTGTTGGGCGGAGTTCCAGATGGGATTGTGGGCTTTCTATATGAAGTGTGACGGGTGAAATTCAAAAATAGCCAGATTTATAAGCGGTAATTGAAAAATTGTCACAGTTTTAAAAGTAATCGAAATTTAGCCACTTTTCATGTAAAGACAAATATGAACGAAAACACTGTTCAAAATCTGAAAAATATTTCAGCATATAATATACTGGAGTTCCAGTATAATACACTGGACTTCCATTATAACATACTGCAGTTCCAACATAATATACTGGACTTCTAGTATAATATACTGGAGTTCTAGTATAATATACTGGTCCAGCACAATATGCTAGAAGTTCATACACAGGTGCTCCAAACTCCAGTATATTATGCTGGAACTTTCCGTGTGTTGGAGTTTCAACATAATATGCGGAAAATTCATACACAGGTGCACCAATCTCTAATATATTATGCTGAAATTTTTTGTGTCGCAACAAAATAGTGACTATTTTTCAATGTCTTTACAAACGCTGGCTATTTTTCAATTACCAGTCCGAATACCGGCTAGCCCATGCTATTTTTACAAGTGTGACGGATGGATTTGATTAGGTTAAGATGGACGTAAAATAGATCCAATTGAACACATTTTCATTTCACATGCCCCAAACTCCATGTGAAAAATAAGATGAAGAAGGACGATCAATGCGGAGTAGGATTTTTTTTGTTTCTTCTTGATTGCTAGACATCACTATGGCGCAGAAGTCCACAATTATACTGGTTGAAGGTTAAACTTATCTAATTAAACGAGAACCCAAAATTAGAATTTGCCAATAATTAAATCACCAAAATCATAGTTTTCTCTTTTAATTATTAATAGATTATTTGTGTATCTGTCTGTTGAAAGCTTTAAGAAACTGGAATGAAGACCCGAAAGTTATTAAGGCAAAAACTTGCTTATGACAATTTTGTAGAACTACTTGGATGTCAATATTTTGCTTAAAATATACCTCGCTAAAGCTGAACTTTAGACACCCTTGTTTCGTAGCTGACCCAAACTTAAGTGGCGGATTCAGTTTTTTTCTCCAGCATTTGCTGTTATGTATATTTGAATCCTGTCTTCAAAATTTAGCAGGCCAGTTCCATTTATCAACCCAGCCTCATACTTAATACTCCGTCATTTCAGAAGAATAACAAATTAAAACTACCATTTGAGATTTTTTTTAAAAAAAATGCATTAGTACGTACTTTTTTCTCTGCAATCAATTTAGAAACAGTTTTTGCTATAAATTTAACCCAAAAATATTTGAATTTACATCTAGAGGTAGAGATATTCACCAGAGGGAATGTTCAGAAAAGTAGCTTCTTCGCGAACTCTATAATGCATGTGTATAAACTAATGTTATATGCCAATAACAACACATATCAAATGCACTGTATAAAAGATGTAAGATATGATTAACAAGCCATTGACTTGACGTACGCTATAAAGATTCATGTTTGAGGGTGTATTCTTGTTATTTAATTAAGGCAAGAATGTTGTATATTATTAGACATTATCCCCTGATACTTGGGTCTAATCAACATGCAGTGGCATGTTTATCATCATAATGCTGCTGTCTCATACCAAGACTTTATAGAGTATCAATTAAAATCGGTGTATTGATTAAGTTAAATGAAAATAATTCAGCTCGGAATAGTGATAGTTTTTAGAAATTTGATTGCTTAAGGCTCTAATATTTCGTATACCACCTGGAACATAGCAAAAATCAAGGCAGTCCAGGTTGTTGTATTTTTTTGTCTTTTTATTTTTAATTATTATTATAAGGGAAAATTTTACATAAGAATAACTAGGCTCTATACTTTTTAATTTTATAGCCCATATTTCAATTTAGGAATTTTTACCTCCTATAGCAAATCTTAACACCTTATTTATTTTAAATAAATACTATTTTAAAAAATTATATTCTATAGTTACCTTTTAATGTTTATAGCAAAATATTTATTTATGATTGTATCCTACCTTTAAGCCACTATATACGCTATTTATTATTTTTCTCTCTCCTTTTTTAGATTTTTCTCTCACATAATTATCGTATTTGATGTAAACTTCTCTCTCCACATTCTCTCTCTCTCTAATTTGATACACCCCATTCTCTTCCCTCCATTGCCAGGAACCACGATTCTGCAACTGAAAATCTCTCTCACCCACATCGCCTAGCTCTTCCCCATTCTCAGTCACCACGCTAATTTCATACACGCCATCTGCATTGTCTCTCTCAACTCTCGTTTTTTTTTTTGTTGCTACAAATAGTTGTGGTAAGTATTTAACTTGTTAGAATTTCACTTGTATTTTGTTTATATCTACTAATTTTTTTATAAACAATAACAATTGTTATTGTATTCAACAGAAAACTTGAGATTTTCTCTTCAATGTCTGATTCAACATCCTAGAAGAGGATTACCAGAGGTATACCCACCAAAGTACTCAATTTCGATGTGCCCTCTTTCTCTTTGCAAATCACTCAAGCGGAATTGGAATTTGCAGGTTCAACAGCAAATACAGCTGCAGAGAGGAGAACAAAAATACACAATGACACATTGAAAGAAGCCCAAGTTGAGAAATCTTCGAAAGAATCAACACTTCCCATTGCGGAAAAGAGAGAAAAAAACCTATGGATGATGCTTCATGTGTCAAGGGAAAGGAAGTCGATGCAAGAAATAGCTTGGATACACAGGACGAAAAGGTAATTTTTGATGTATCAATATGTATTTGAGTCCTCAACACTGAGTATTACCTTCTCCAATAGGTTTCTATTATTGTATGTTATTGTATTTATATGTGTGTAATAGTGGATACATAGCTTCCTCTTCTTATTTGTTGATTTGATTTATATGTATGTTGATGTATTCATAAGTATTCAAAATTGCATTCACTATATTTATACTTGTTACAATGTCTTTTGCATATCGTATTTTGATGTATTCATAAGTATTTAAAAATTCCATTACTGCTTTGTACTTATTACAATGACTTTTGAATGTGTGTATGTAGATGTATTTATATGTATACAAAATTTGGCTTCACTTATTTGTGCTTATTTAGTCTAGTGTCTTTTGCATATTGTATTTAGATGTGTTTAGATATATTCAAAAATTCATTTATTTTATTTTGTACTTACTACAGTGGCCTTTGCATATTGTATGTAGATGTATTCATAAGTATTTCAAAGGTGCCTTCACTGCTTTGTACTCATTGCAATGACTTTGATTGTTATATGTGGATGTATTTATATGTATACGACTATTTCCATCGCTGGTTTCTTACTCCAGTATATTTTGCATATTGTATTTAATTGTATTTATATGTATTCAAAACAATTAATGAGTTATGTATTGTTGTTGACATATGTAATCTTTTTGTATGTAGGAAATTAAACTATTTGTGAAACACCAACCTATTTCATCATCGCATATCAGTTCATATACTAACACAGACATAATCTCTAAGAACATTTATCAATGAAAACTTTAAGAAGCTTTCTGACCAGATTAAAGCTTATCAGCAGGTTGTATTCATATATATTCAACAGGTTGTATTCATATGTATTTAACAGATTGTATTCGTATGTATACAGATGTATTCAATTAGATTGTATATTCAAGTCAGAAACAATATTTAGATGTATTTCACATTCAGAAACAATATATAATTTCACATCCAAACATGTTTTGTATTTAGATGCATTTATATGTATTAAAAAACATGAATGAGTTATGTATTGCTGAATGACATATGAAATCTTTTTATAATACACTCATATTCATATGTATACAACATGGTGTATTTGTATGTATTCAGATGTATTCGAATATATTCATATATTCATAAGTATTCAAATGTTTCCAGATGGTATTGTTTGTGTAAGACATTTTGTATTGATATGTATTCAACATATTGTAATTATGTATTCAGATTTAACTGTATATGTTAAATATTCATATTTATTCAAAATATAATGCAATATGTATTCAACAGTTTACTACATTATACCCTGCATAATGTATTCACACAATAATCTAATACATCAACTAACTATATCCAGAATGTATTCACGCAAAAATTCAAAATGTATTATTTCAAAATGTCACTGGTATCTATGACACATCTTATAGCACTAATACAAGTCAGAATGTCACCGAAATTTATGACTCATTTTGAAATTTTTATACACGTTGTTCCATTGATGTCATATACAAGCAAAATGTGGTACCGTTGGATACACTCTCGATACAGATTTGATTATACTTTCATTCCTATCTGAAACGATGCACATATTTTTCCTCTCACCATATGCTTCCCTGAATTTCTCAAAGAACCATGACCAAGCAGCATCGTTCTCTGAATCAATAAAACCATATGCTAGTGGCAGTATATGACATGTAAAGACAATTGCATTCAAATTATAAATACGTATTTCAATCTTTAATAGGTAGTATTAGAGATAAATTTTGTTCTAATTCCCATACTCACCTTGTAACAATCCGGTCGGTCGTTTTGATAGTTGGCGCCCCGATCCCCTAATAATTGCTTTCCCCACTTTTATATCTGCTTATGGGACTTGTCGGAATGATTAGTTGCGGAATTCAGAGAGTTTTTGGACACATAGTCCCTATATATGTGTTTAAGCTTTAGAAATTGGACCGTAGTTGAAACTATTTGAAGATGGATCCGGAATGCAATTATGTCGACTCTGTTAGCTCCGTTGGGTGATTTCAAGGTCAGGAGCATGTCCGGATTGTGTTTTCGAGGCATGTAGTAGATTTAGGTTTGAATTGTCGAAGGTTAAAATTTCGGCGATTTCGGCCAATAGGTGAAATTTTGATATCGGGCTCAGAATGGAATTACGAGAGTAGTTGTAGGTCCATAGTGTCATTTATGACCTGTGTGTAAAAATTGAGATTATTCGGACTACTTTTGACGTGTTTCGGCATCAGTTGTGGATTTTGGAAATTTCATAAGTTCTTAAGCTTGAATCCATACATAATTCTTGATTTTGGTGTTATGTGATGTGTTTTGAAGGCTCGAACAACTTTGGATGAGGTATTAGGCCTGGTTGGTAGGTTCGATTGAGGTCCCGAGGGCCTCGGGTGTGTTTCGGATGTTCAACGGGCAATTTTAGCCTTGTGTGGGATTGCTGGTTTTCTGGTGTAAGTGCAGCAGATTTTTGTTCATCGCGATCGCGTGAGGGAGTCCACGATCACGTAGAGTAATTGAGGATAGGAAGGATTTTTGTTCATGGCGATCGCAAGAAATGGAAGCGATCGCATAGGGTAGACAGCCTTGGCCACTGCATTCACATGGGCCTTGTTGCGTTCGCGTAGAAGAAATAAGGCGGCTAGGACTTTAGGTGTTCCTCTACGCGGTCGTGTGAAGCCAACCGCGAACGCGTAGGTCTGGTGAGCTGAGCATCGCGTTCGCGAACGTATCATTGCGTTCGTGTAGAGTATTCTGAGGGCGGGTGTGAAGTTGTGCTTCGCGATCGCGACTGGGTGTCCGTGATCGCAGTGAAGAAAAGTGTTGGGCAGAATCTTAAAAACCCAAAATCGAGGGTTTGAGCCATATTTCATATTTTGATCTTGGGAGCATGGGAAAGTGCGATTTTTTAAGAGATTTTCACCTGGCCAAATTGGGTAAGTAATTTCTACTCGGTTTTGACTAATTTCTACGAATCTATGCTTAAATTCATCTTTTAATTTCGAATTTGGGGTGAAAAATTGAGAAAATTTGGATAAAATTCTAAAAATGAGTTTTTGAGTTTTGAGCAAGATTTTGGTATCCGATTCGATTGATTTTTGTGTGGTTAGACTCGTGAGTGAACGGGTGTCCGGAATTTGTAACTCTTACCCGATTTCGAGATGTGGGCATGGGGAACTTTTTCGGCAATTTTCCTAAATTCACATATTAGCTTCGAATTTATTAGTTAGGTTACTTTATTAAAGTTATATTTACATTATATCATTGAATTGAATATATTTGGGTCATTCGGAGTCAGGTACTCGTGGCAAGAGCGTGGTGTTGAGTTGAGTAGAGCAGTCGAGGTAAGTGACTTACCTAACTCTGTGTTGGGGACTTCCCCTTGGGTTGTTTTGATACTATTTGTTGTATGGGCGCTGTGTACATGAGTGTACATGAGGTGACGAGTACATGCACGGGCCATTGTTGCGAAAATTCCATTTTTCCTTCCATGTTATAAATCATTTCACTCTTATTTCACTGTTTAATGTGCTAATTGTGTGGTTTAGATTGGGAAGGAGCATGTCTACCTGTTTTACCTGAATTCCCTCTTTGATACTATGTGCACCATGTTTAGTTAGTCCTATCTTTTGTCTTGTCTCTGACATTTCTCCTGAACTGTTTTAATAAACCTTATCCGGCATTCAATTGCATTTCATTTTTAAATTGGGACTACAGACGTATTCCGGGAGATCCCCTTGTACTGCATATTTACTTTGGGACTACGGCTGTATTCCGGGAGATCCCCCTGCACTGCGTATTTACTTTGGAACTACGGACGTGTTCCGGGAGATCCCCATGTACTGCATATTTATTTTGGGACTACAGACGTATTTCGGGAGATCCCCTTGTACTGCATAATCATTTGGAACTATGGGACGGTATCCCGAGAGATTTCACTTTGTGATATATTATGTTGAGCCCAGGATTTTCTTTACTGTAAAACTTATATTGTTTTCCTTAAACTGTTTACTGCAGCCATTACCTATCTTTTGTACTGTTTTAAGCTGACTTATTTAGAAATCCAGTAGAGCCTTAACCTGAACTCGTCACTACTTGACCGGGGTTAGGCTTGGCACTTACTGGGTACCAAATGTGGTGTACTCATGCCCTTTCATGCACATATTTTTGTGTGCAGATCCAGGTACGTGCTATCAGCCTCGTGGTTAGTCGCTGCTGCTGATTCCAGGAGACTGCAAGGTATTTCTGCCACGTCCGCAGAATCCTCTGAGTCTCCTTCTATTCTATCTTGTAGAGACGTTCTTATGTATCCAATTTTTTTGTTAGAGCTACAGTAGTGTTAGAAGCTTATGACTGACTGTGATATTCCGGGTTTTCGGAAGTTATGTTTTGTATGAGTCGAGCGGTCAGTATTTTACTTATGTCATTGACCCTATTCTCCTTTATTGCTTGTGTGTTATTTCAATTTTTCCCCGTTATAGTAGGCTTACCTAGTCGTAGATACTAGGTGCCGTCACGACACCTTCAGAGAATAAATCGGATCGTGACAAGTTGGTATCAGAGCGTCTAGGTGGAGTCACAGGTCACAAGCCGGTTTATTAGGTCTCGCGGATCGGTGCGGAGACGTCCGTATCTATCTTCGGGAGGCTATGTAAGTGTTAAGAACAATCATATTTCTTTGATTTCCTTGTCGTGCGAGTTATTGACATCAAAAATTTCTAAAATTCTATTCTATTCTTTTCCACAGATGGTGAGGACCCCACTGGGAGGACCAAAGACCAGGCACCCGAGCCCCCTGCCAAAGCCGCCAGAGGCCGGGGTCGGTGTAGAGGACGACCACACGGTGCAGCCCGAGCACCGGCGAGAGCAGCGATAGAGGAGCCTATAGCAGCCCCAGCTGGAGAGCCGGTACAGGAGGTCCATATTGCTGCTCCAGCCTTACAAGAGACTTTATCTCAATTCATGAGCATGTTCAGCACTCTAGCTCAGGCTGGACTACTTTCGGTAGCTCCCGCTACATCTCAGGCCGGGGGAGGGGCACAGACTCCCGCATCCCACAATCTTGAGTAGAGGGGCAGGTTGATCAGGCCCCAGAGTATATTCCTATGCCCCCAGTGGCTCCGGTACAGCATGGGACCAGGGTAGCTGCTTTATGCAGAGCAGCTCAGACTTGAGAGGTACAAGAAGTACCACTCACCTAGTTTCAGCAGACTAGCTTCAGATGACGCTCTGGGTTTCTTGAAGAGTGTCATCGTATTCTCTGCACTATGGGCATTGTGGAGACCAGTGGGGTTTCTTTCACCGCTTTCCAGCTAAGGGGAGCGGCATATTAGTGGTGGCTGGCCTATGAGCTGAGTAGTCCGGACGAGGCAGCCTCACTCACTTGGACTCAGTTTTCAGAGATGTTTCTGCGAGAGTATGTCCCTCAGAGCCTCAGGGATACTTGGCGCGCTGAGTTCGAGCAGTTTCACCAGGGTACTACGACTGTGTCAGAGTATGCAGTTTGTTTTAGTGAGTTATCTCGGCATGCACCAGCCTTGGTTGCCACAGTTAGAGAGCGGGTTCGCCGCTTCATTAAGGGACTTCACCCTAGTATTCAGACCGGTATGGCAAGAAAGTTGGAGATGGATATCACTTATCAGCACGCAGTGAGTATTTCCAAAAGAGTAGAGTGCATGTTCGCCCGGGACCGAGAGGAGAGAGAGGCCAAGAGGTCTCGAGAGACTGGCCATTTTACAGGAGCTCGTGCACCACCAGCACGCTATGTTAGGGGCTTTGTGTGTCGCTCTGTTCATTCAGCCCTTCCATCAGCTAGCGGTATTCCAGCTCCTCCTAGACCTCAGGAGTCCTTCTATGCACCGCTAGTATCTAGTGTGCCTCCAGTTCGAGGTGCTATTACTAGCCAGCCCAGCAGGCCAGCTCCTATTCAGTATCAGCCGCAGCGTCCTCCGGGGGGTTGTTTTGAGTGTGGTGACACTCGTCACATGATTAGATATTTCCCCAGGGCCATGAGGGGTGCACCTTCACGGTCTTATCCGCCTCCACGTGCTCTGCCAGTTCCTACGACTATTCTTCCAGCCCCAGTTGCCACTCTACCTCTTCAGTCATCTCAAGATGGAGGTGGGGGAGGTAGAGGTCGCCCTAGAGGGGGAGGCCAGGTCAGATACTATGCTCTTCCAGCCTGTTTCGAGGCCGTTTCTTCAGACTTAGTCATCACAGGTATTGTCCATGTCTGCCATAGAGATGCATCAGTATTATTTGATCCAAGCTCTATGTATTCATATGTGTCCTCTTATTTTGCTCCATATTTGGGGATATCTCTAGATTCTTTGAGTTTTATGTATCTACTCCCATGGGAGATTCTCTAGTTGTGGACCGCGTTTCTCGGTCGTGTTTGATTACTCTTGGTAGTTTTGAGATAGGGCTGATTTGTTATTACTCAGCATGGTAGATTTCGATGTTATCTTGGGTATGGACTGGTGTCGCCACATTATGCTATTCTTGATTGTCATGCTAAGACCGTGACGCTGGCTACAAAAGGCTTGTCAATATTAGAGTGGAGAGGTACCTTAGAGTATACTCCCCGCATGGTCATTTCATTTCTTAAGGCTCAGCGGATGGTTGAGAAGGGGTGTGATGCGTATTTAGCCTACGTGAGAGATGTCAATGTTGATACCCCTCCAGTTGAGTCAGTCCCAGTAGTGAGGGACTTTCCTGATGTATTTCCAGCCGATCTTCCGGGTATGCCGCCCGACAGAGATATTGATTTTGGCATTGATTTGTTGTCGGGCACTCAACCCATTTCTATTCCTCCCTACCGTATGGCTCCTCCTGAGTTGAAGGAGTAGTTATAGGATTTGCTTGATAAGGGTTTCATCAGGCCCAATGTATCGCCTTGAGGTGCTCCAGTGCTATTTGGGAAGAAAAAGGATGGCTCTATGCATATGTGTATTGATTATCGGCAGCTGAACAAGTTTATAGTGAAGAACAAGTGTCATTTGCCTCGTATTGATGATTTATTCGACCAACTACAGGGTTCCAGAGTATTCTCCAAGATTGACTTGGGATCTGACTACCATCAGCTGAAGATTCGGGAGTCGGATATCCCGAAGACTGCCTTCAGGACTAGATATAGCCACTATGAGTTTCTTGTTATGTCATTTGGGCTAACTAATGTCCCAGCAGATTTTATGCATTTGATGCACAGTGTGTTCTGGCCTTATCTTGATTCCTTCGTCATTGTGTTTATTGACCTCATTTTGGTGTATTCCCGATTACGGGAAGATCATGAGTAACACTTGCGGACCGTGCTTCAGACTTTGAGGGAGAAGATATTGTATGCAAAATTCTCCAAGTGAGAGTTCTGTCTTGATTCAGTGGCATTCTTGGGCCATATAGTGTCTTGGGATGGGATCAAAGTAGATCCGTAGAAGGTGGAGGCGGTGCAGAGTTGGCCTAGACTGTCATCAACTACAGAGATCTGCAGTTTCCTTGGTTTTGTAGGGTACTACCGTTTCTTTGTAGAGGGATTTTCATATATTGCAGCACCTATGACCAGACTAACCCAGAAGGGTGCTTCGTTCAGGTGGACCGAGGAGTGTGAGGAGAGCTTTCAGAATCTCAAGACAGCTTTGACTTCGTCCCCAGTATTAGTGTTGCCTACAGGTTCGGGGTCCTACACTGTCTATCATGATGCCTCGAGGATTGGCCTTGGAGCAGTATTGATGCAGGACGGTAGGGTGATTTCCTACGTGCCCAGGAATTTGAAGGTGCATGAGAAGAATTATCCGGTTCATGACCTCGAGTTAGCAGTTATTGTTCATGCCCTGAAGATCTGGTGTCATTATTTGTACGGTGTTCTATGTGAGATTTTTACGGATCACCGGAGTTTGCAGCACTTGTTCAGGTAGAAGGACCTCAATTTGCGCCAGTGTAGATGGTTTGAGTTACTAAAGGACTATGACATCACTATATTATACCACCCGGGGAAGGCCAATGTGGTGTCCGACACCTTGAGTCGCCGGGCAGAGAGTCTGGGGAGTTTGGCATATTTTCCGACAGTTGAGAGGCCCTTAGCCTTGGATGTTCAGACCTTAGTCAGTCAGTTCGTGAGATTGAATCTTTCAGAGCCTTGCCGGGTTTTAGCTAGTGCGGTGGCTCGGTCTTCTCTTTATGACCGCATTCGAGAGCGCCGGTATGATGATCCCCACCTTCTGGTTCTTCAGGACAGGGTTCGGCGATGTGATGCCAGGGATGTGACTATAGGAGATGACGGTGTGATGAGGATGCAGGGTCGATCTGTGTGCCCAATGTGGATGGGATTTGGGAGTTGATTCTTGAGGAGGCCCATAGCTCGCAGTATTCCATTCATCCGGGTACCGCGAAGATTCGCCAGGATCTGAGACAACACTATTGGTGGAGAAGGATGAAAAATGATATAGTGGAGTTTGTGGCCAAGTGTTTCAACTGTCAGCAAGTCAAAAATGAGTATCAGATTCCAGGAGGGTTACTTCAGCAGATTGAGCTTCCAGAGTGGAAGTGGGAGCGGATCACCATGGACTTTGAGGTTGGACTTCCTCGTACTTTTAGAAAGTCCGATGCTATTTGGGTGATTGTGGATCGGCTGACCAAGTCAAGCCATTTCATTACAGTGTTGAGTATATACTCCTCCGAGAGATGTGCGGAGATTTATATCAGGGAGATTGTTCGCCTCCACGGTATTCCAGTATCTATTATTTCAGACAGGTACACAGTTCACTTCGCGGTTCTAGAGAGTCGTTCAGCAGGAGATAGGTACTAGGGTAGAGTTAAGTACATCATTTCACTCCTAGACGGACGGGCAGTCCGAGCGCACGATTCAAATTCTTGAGGATATGCTCCGTGCTTGTGTGATGGATTTTGGAGGTTCATGTGACCGATACTTGAAGAGTTTGCTTATAATAACAACTACCTCCAGCATTCAGATGGCGCCGTGTGAGGCCTTATATGGTAGACGGTGCCGGTCTCCAGTGGGATGGTTTGAGTCGGGCGAGGCCCGATTGTTGGGTACAGATTTGATCCATGATGTCGTGGACAAGGTGAAGATGATCTAGGAAAGACTTCGCACAGCTCAGTCCAGGCCGAAGAGTTATGCGGACCGGAAGGTTCGTGATTTGGCATTTATGGCTGGTGATTGGGTTTTGCTTCAGGTATCGCCTATGAAGGGCGTCATGAGGTTCGGGAAGAAGGTTAAGTTGACTGATATTTATTGACCCTTTTGAGGTGTTGCGGTGTGTTGGGAAGGTCGCTTATGAGCTAGCCTTGCCTCCCAACCTAGCAGGAGTTCATCCGGTATTCCACATCTCTATGCTCTGGAAGTATCACGGTGACCCGATCCATGTTTTGGATTTCAGTTCAGTCCAGTTGGACAAGGATCTATCATATGTTGAGGATCCAGTAACTATATTGGATAAACAAGTCAGGAAGCTCAGGTCAAAGAATATTGCATCAGTCAAGGTTCAGTGGAGGAGCCAGCCGGTCGAGGAGGCGACTTGGGAGACCTAGAAGTATATGCGCAGTCAGTACCCTCATCTTTTCACAACTTTAGGTATGTCTCTATACTCGTTCGAGGACGAACGTTTTTCTTAAGAGGGGAAGAATGTAACGACCTGGTCGGTCATTTTGAGAGTTGGCACCTTGATCCCCTAATAACTGCTTTCCCCACTTTTATATATGCTTATGGGACTTGTCAGAATAATTAGTTGCGAAATTTGGAGAGTTTCTGGACATAGTCCCTGTATATGAGTTTAAGCTTTAGAAATCGGATCGTAGTTGGAACTGTGTGAAGACGGATCCGGAATGGAATTTCGTCGACTCCGTTAGCTCCGTTTGGTGATTTTGGGGTTAAGAGTGTGTCCGAATTGTGTTTTCGAGGCCTGTAGTAGATTTAGGCTTGAATCTGCGAAAGTTAGAATTTCAACGATTTCGGCCAATAGGTGAAATTTTGATATCGGGCTCGGAATGGAATTCCGAGAGTGGATGTAGGTCCGTAATGTCATTTATGACCTGTGTGTAAAATTGAGGTCATTCGGACTAGTTTTGACATGTTTCGCCATCGGTTGTGGATTTTGGAAATTTCATAAGTTCTTAGGCTTGAATCCATGCATATTTCTTGATTTTGGTGTTATGTGATGTGTTTTGAAGGCTTGACCAAGTTTGGATAAGGTATTAGGACTGGCTGGTAGGTTCAGTTGAGTTCTCGGGGGCCTCGGGTGTGTTTCGGATGCTCAACGGACATATTTAGTCTTGTGTGGGATTGCTGGTTTTCTGGTGTAAGTGCAGCATATTTTTGTTCATCGCGATCATGTGAGGGAGTCCGCGATCGCGTAGAGTAATTGAGGCTAGGAAGGATTTTTGTTCATGGCGATCGCAAGAAATGGAATATGATCGCGTAGGGTAGACAGCCTTGGCCACTGCGTTCCCGTGGGCCTTGTTGCGTTCGCGTAGAAGAAATAAGGTGGTTAAGACTTTAGGTTTTCCTCTACGCGGTGGCGTGAAGCCAACCGCGATCGCATAGGTCTGGTGAGCTGAGCATCGCGTACGCGAACGTATCATCGCGTTCGTGTAGAGTATTCTGAGGGCGCGTGTAAGGTTGTGCTTCGCGATCGCGACTGGGTGTTCGCGATCGCAGTGAAGAAAAGTGCTGTGCAGATCTTAAAAACCCAAAATCGAGGGTTTGAGCCATATTTCATATTTTTATCTTGGGAGCTCGGGAAAGTGCGATTTTTGAAGAGATTTTCACCTGGACAAATTGGGTAAGTAATTCCTACTCGGTATTGACTAATTTCCACAAATCTATGCTTAAATTCATCCTTTAATTTCGAATTTGGGGTGAAAAATTCGTAAAATTTGGATAAAATTCTTAAAACAAGTTTTTGAGTTTGGAGCAATATTTTGGTATCCGATTCGAGTGATTTTTGTGTGGCTAGACTCGTAAGTGAACAGGTGTCCGGAATTTGTAACTCTTACCCGATTTCGAGACGTGGGCCCGGGAAACGTTTTCGGCAATTTTCCTAAATTCGCGTATTAGCTTCGAATTTATTAGTTAGATTACTTTCTTAAAGTTATATTTACATTATGTAATTGAATTAAATAGATTTGGGTCATTCGGAGTCAGGTACTCATAGCAAGAGCGTGGTGTTGAGTTGAGTAGAGCAGTCGAGGTAAGTGGCTTGCCTAGCTCTGTGTTGGGGACTTCCCCTTAGGTTGTTTTGATACTATTTTTTGTATGGGCGCCGTGTACATGAGGTGACTAGTACATGCACGGGCCATTGTTACAAAAATTTCATTTTTGCTTCCATGTCATAAATCATTTCACTCTTATTTCACTGTTTAATGTGCTAATTGTGTGTTTTCGAACATGAAGGAGCATGTCTACCTGTTTTATCTTAATTCCCTATTTGATACTATGTGCACCATGTTTAGTTAGTCCTATTTTTTGTCTTTCCTGTGACTTTTCTCCTGAACTGTTTAAATAAGCCTTATCCGGCATTCTATTGCATTTCATATTTAAATTGGGACTACATACGTATTTCGGGAGATCCTCATGTACTGCATATTTACTTTGGGACTACGGACGTATTCCGGGAGATTTCCCTGCACTGCATATTTACTTTGGGACTACGGACGTATTCCGGGAGATCCCCATGTACTGCATATTTATTTTGGGACTACGGACGTATTCCGGGAGATCTCCTTGTACTGCATAATCATTTGGAACTACGAGACGATATCCGGAGAAATTTCACTTTGTGATATATTGTGTTGAGCCCAGGATTTTCTTTACTATAAAACTTATATTGTTTTCCTTAAATTGTTTACTGCAGCCATTACCTATCTTTTGTACTGTTTTAAACTGACTTATTTAGAAATCCAATAGAGCCTTAACCTTACCTCGTCACTACTTGACCGGGGTTAGGCTTGGCACTTACTGGGTACCAAATATGGTGTACTCATGCCCTTTCCTGCACATGTTTTCGTGTGCAGATCCAGGTACGTGCAATCAGCCTCGTGGTTAGTCGTTGCTGCTGATTCTAGGAGACTGCAAGGTATTTCTTCCGCGTCCGCAGAATCCTCTGAATCTCCTTCTATTCTATCTTGTAGAGACGTTCTTACGTACTTTTCCAATTTTTTTTGTTAGAGCTACAATAGTGTTAGAAGCTTGTGACTGGCTGTGATATTCCGAGTTTTGGGAAGTTATGTTTTACATGAGCCGAGCGGCCAGTACGTTACTTATGTCATTGCCCCTTTTTCCCTTTATTGCTTGCGTGTTATTTCAATTTTTTCCCGTTATAGTAGGCTTACCTAGTCGTAGAGACTAGGTGCCATAACGACACCTTCTGAGGGTAAATCGGATCGTGACACACCTGCACCATCCAACGTGCTGGCCGAAATGAATGTCCCGGTGTAATACGACTTTAGGTGGCTTCCATCCACAATCACAATGGGTTTACGATGATCGAAGCCCTTTATAAAGGCATAAAAGATATATACGCATACATGAACTCATTTTTTGGCGATTTTACCATTCTAATGTGCAAATCAGGATATGTCATATTCATTGTATATAAGTATCCTGATAATTTATTGTATGAATCAGTCGGTTCACCTCTCAAAAAATTCATTGCCTTTTCTTTAGCCCGCTACGCCAGCATGTAACTAACATCAACACCAAAATTTGATTTCACATCATCAATTATATCCTTTAGGATGTATTTCCTCTTATGATTAGTAAGCTTGGACCTAAACATACCACTGATAAGTCTGCTACTTACTTGACGTTGCTCATACACTTTATCCTTCAACAGACATGTATGCTTATCATTGAACTCTCTCAATTTGAACATTTGTGATTTGTTAATACTAGAAACCTTAAACCTCCATTCACAATCCTCTGACATACATAATAATGTATAGCTGCAAATACTTTTTTCGCAATATATACGATGAGTATAAATGATTAATAATTCACTAATATAGATGCGAATACATTGTTACATATATATACATTATTATAAAATATACACATATACATGTGCATAAGACTGTAATTATATATATACATTTAAATATGTATAAATACATCAAAAAGCAAACAGCGAAAGCCACTGTAATATCTATTTTATCAGTAAAATACAAATGAATACATGTGTTTGAAATATATAGGTACACCAATGAAAGTCATGAAAATACATCCAAACATATCTGAATACATCTAAACTTATCCGTATATACTTGTCCAGCCATAACCTCTATTTGATTATTTTTTGAAATAATCAAATCCGCATCCAATTCGAACACCTCAATTGGTTCTCCTGAATTGAAAGACTCAATAGCAAGTGTATCATTTGTATCAAAATTACACCTTTGATTTGCTTCGTCAATTTGCACAATGTCGCCTTGAATTAAACTAACTCCAGCTACAACTTGTTTGTCAATTGTTGTTATGCACAAAGGAGACATCCCGAATTCTCTGTTCACTTTTTTCAACTCTACATACACCATGTAACCCATGTCGTTATGTATTTCCATCGGCGTGCAATTTTCCATCTACTTTGTATTCGATTTTGATTGACTGTGAGCGCAAATCTATGTCGAGTTGTTTAGAAATTGAAGCAACCAAATCATTGTACGATGTATACTCCTTCATTAGTATCCCCTCAATCGAATAATCGACATAGTTCCTCTCACTGGCCCATTTTCCAGGATGACGCAGTAGCACGGTTAAACTTGCCATATGTAAAATCTAATTATACCGATTTCTGTATATAATTTTATGAATATTTAATTTTATTGGTTGAAAATAGAGACACCCACGAACGATATCAACAGAAAAGGGAAGGATTAGAAACTCGGTGATGCTCTTTTTGGTCTATTTATCGTCTGGGAAAAATCTTCAGCATATTCACGTCAAATATAGGTTAATGGTGATGTAATTGAGTTAGTTGAGTTATATTAGGAGTCTATTATGTTAATTGATTCACTTTCCATTTAAAAACAGCCGAATAGACCATGAATTGCGCAATTTACGCTATTGTATTCTCAAATACATATCGTGAATACAGTCGAATACAATAATTATCTAACTGTAATCCCCTGTTTCATGCCGAGTTTTGCTATTGTATTCATGAATACAATAGCTTAAATACATTGAATACACTCTAAAAACCTCAAAACATAGCTATAGGAAGTAATATAGTAAATGGTAGCTACAACTAGCTAATAACCACTAAACAATAGTGGTTTGTGAAAATTTCTCTTCAATTTACAACCAACTAGCCCAAAAATAATATGCTAAGATTCAACATCCAACTCCAATAGGCTCTTGAAATTACTATTTAATTTTTAAAAAGATTGCTCAAGCTTTAAATTTTTGAATCAGTAACTGTGACTCAAATATAAGTTCAACAAATCAAATCCATCTGGGTGGTGAAAATTAGATTTTCAACAAGCTTAAATTTGTGGGTTTAAATTTCGAATTTGATTTTGTGAGAAATTTGGAGTTGGTGTTATTAGACTTGTTAGAAATAGTATAAAGAGGTTGTATGTAAAATTTGAAGTCATTTAATGGAGATTTGGATTGGTTTTGAACAAGAATTGCAACTGAAACTCGTGGAAGAAGTTCGTCTACAAACGCTTGTATAAAAGTGTATAAGACGTGTTTTATACACTCATATACACTATTATACAAAATTATACATAATTATACAAAAAATTGACTTCGTCTTCTTCCTTGCGTCTTTTCTAAAATTTAACTCAAATCTACTCCAAATCACTTCAAATTTAAATGTTGAATTCCTTTTGATATTTTCAATTAATTGGAACAACACCCAATCCAAACAACTAACAAACTCAAAATCCTATTTTCGAAAGCAAAGCTTTGAATGGCCTTCAATGGTGGACTTCTACTATTCGATTTTCTTACAGTGCAACCAGGTGACACGGGTGGGAGGGGGGGAGCAGACAATACACGGCCCTTGAAGCATATGTAGAAGATGTGAGAAGAAGAGAGTGAAAGCAATAGTTGTAAGAACACAGATTTAACTCCATAGTTTTTAGAAGCAATGATTGTAAGAACATAAATTTTGAATTTGCTAGTTCTTTCAAAATATGTAAAGTATGAGTAAAACTTAAAAATATGAACCATTTTTTGTTATAGTGTGAAGTCATATGTATTTTCTTGTAATTCTTTTTTATTATAAGGACTTTTGGAGACAAAATTGAAGTACAATAAAAACCAGATGGATTGCTTGCTATACAAACGTGAATCGACCTCGTAAAACTACACAAATTATCATAATCTTCTTGGTAAAGGTTTTAATAGTGCACATCATGCTTTCTTTATACAAAAAAGTAAGAGCAAAACTAAGTAAAAGAGGGGAAAAAATAATCGACGAATGACTAAATTAAATCAAAACCACATTATTTTTCTTATTTTGTGAGAATTTAAGATTTACTATTTTAACTTGTACTACAATGAGCATCAAGTGAATTTGTGGATTATGTGAAAAGGGAACGAATCTTTATATTTTGATGCTTATTCTCTTTGTGAGATATATGAAAATGTTCTGTAATACTTGATCATTTCCCTTTTATTTTTGGTGACATATGAGAATATTCTATAATACTTGATTATTCTTCTTTTTAATTTTGTTTGAACTCATATAACACGTACGAGGTCTTTGGTTCAAATACTATCAAGCTATGAGTCTATATTCAATTACTGTGTCCTCCTATTCCTGCTTAAATGTGCCAGAATGCCTCGAGATTAAAAAGGACATAACAATTAATCTTGATTAAAAATGAAGAATTGCTAAAAAAACAAATTTATTCAATATTTTTGTTATGATATACGCATGTGAGAGTCACACGAGTAGTTAGTTAGTTAAGAAAGTAGTTAGTTTGTTATAAGTAAGTTAAGGGTGTTTTAGTCTTTTCAGCTTTTACTTCTTCTTCTAGTATATATTGACTGTATACGGTAGTGGAGAGCAAGCTTGCTTATTCTCTCAATAACAGAGCATTGTTCGAAAATTTTCCTCCATTAATCACCTCAAATAATTATCACAATTACATTGTATCAGAGCGGCAGTGGATCGGACCGCGTTGATTTCTGTTCTCAATTTTTGAGTTCATTTCTGTTTTCAATTTCTGATTTCTTAACTACTCGAAGCTCGATTGCAATTTGACAAAAATCGTCAATGTCGAACGTAGATTCATCCATGGCGGTAACTATGTTGATAGATACAAATCTTCCTATATACGTTGGTCCTTTCGAAACTTCTAGCTCAGTTGTAGTTCATGTTAAGCTTACAGGCTCAGTGAACTATGGGTTATGGAGTAGGTCGACGCGTACCCCTTTTTTGGGGAAGAAGAAGCTATGTTTTGTTACTGGAACATGTAAAAGGGATGCGTATGAAGGAGAGTTACTGGAACAGCGGGAAACATGTAACACCATTGTTCTATCATAGATTATGAACAATGTAGCACATGAACTGTTAGGTGGAGTAGTGTATGCATCGGATGCACACTTAGTTTGGGAGGATTTGCGCGAAAGGTTCAACAAAGTTAATCGTGTAAGAATTTTTCAATTTCATCTTGGAAGTGCAACTTTGGCACAGGGAACTAGCTCTATGCCCGTGTACTTTTCGAAATTTAAGGAACTTTGGCATGAGTATAATGTTTTGGTTCCATTCCCAAATTGTTGTGAAAAGTCGAAGGATCATGCAGAGCATTTACATCAACAGAGAGTTATGTATTTTTTATCTGGATTAAATGATTCGTATGATCAAGCAAGGAGGCAAATTCTCATGAAAACGATTGCTCCTTCTCTCAACCAGGCCTATGAAACGATTATTCAAGATGAAAACCAGCAGACAATTGGTGCAAACATGATAACTGATAAGGCGGAACCCCTAGCTATGTAGGCAGGAAGAGGAAAGGGAAGAAAACAACTCCTTCAATGTGAATTCTGTCATTTGAAGGGACATACTAAAGAGAATTGTTACAAGATTATAGGTTATCCTGCTGATATTGTTCCAAAGAGAAGATATGGTGAAGGTGTGAAGAATGCAGGAGGTTGGCAGCAGAACTCTAATGCGGGAAAACCAGGAGGATGAAATGCAGCTGGTAAGCAAGGTAGTTGGAGAAGAGAGCCCATAGCAATGATCAATAATGCCAATGTGCCTTCATTATGTGTGCAAGGCAATGGACATAATTCATTTAGAGCTACTGAAGCAAATGAAACCAAGGGATACCACTACTTCACAGATGACTAGTACAATCAGATACTAAACCTGCTAAGCAAAGAACCCGGAGAACATCATGACAACATGGAAATTACAGGTACAGGAATAATCAACCGCCTAATGACAAGTTATAAACAAAAACAAAAGAACAAGGAGTGGATTATAGACTCAGGTGCCACCTATTATATTATCTCTGATATAGAACTATTAACAGATACTAAATGTACAAGGAAGACAGACAAGGATAGAGTACATCTTCCTAATAGAGAAAAGGCTGACATTACTCATAATGGTAGTACAACCTTGTTAGATAAGTAGACAATCACAGATGTGCTTTACGTCCCAAACTTCAAGTTTAACCTATTATCAGTGTCAAAACTAACTAGGGAGCTGAATTGTAATATCAATTTCTTTCCTGATTTTTGTGTGTTTCAGGACCTTTGGAATGGTAAGGTGAATGGTATTGGTAGAGAAAGAGGAGGTCTATATCTTCTTAAGGGTGATACATGTGGAAGACTAGCTAGTAGAATAAGGACTTTCAATGTTGTGAGCAAGATTATTGAAGGTTTTTGTAGCCTGTGGCACAAGATACTAGACCATCCTTCCTTATCAGTGATGAAACCTATAGTAGGTCTACATAATAAAGTTAGCAGTATGTTTCAAGATAGTTGCCTAGTATGCCCTTTGGCAAAACAAACTAGACTGAAATTTTCATTAAGTGATTCTAGAGCAGATAAATTGTTTCATCTTGTGCATATGAATTTTTGGGGACCTTATAAAATTGCTACCTTTGACAGAAAACAGTATTTTTTACAATTGTGAATGACCATTCTAGATATACATAAGTATTTTTTCTGCAGTTAAAGTCTGAAGCCATAGTAGCAATGAAACAGTTCTTAACCATGGTTAAAAATCAATTTGGCGTTGTGGTTAAGGTGATAAGGTCAGATAACGGGACAAAATTCTTCAACAAACAATGTGCAGAATTGTTGAATGCTCTGGGTATTATCCATCAAAGTAGTTGCTTTTATACCCCACAACAGAATGGCATAGTGGAGAAGAAACATAGGCATATACTTGATACTGCAAGAGCCTTAAGGTTTCAAGGCTCACTTCCAATCAAATATTGGGGAATGTGTGTCAAAACAACTGTCGAAAGAGAATGATAACAACTCAGTCAAGTTCCCATTTTCTAAGGAGAATGAGAAAAACTCAGTCAGTCAGGAGTGTGGAGGAGAATTGAATCCATTTTTATTCTCTCCTTAACATACTAATGCTTTGCAGGAAACAAGCATTTTAAATTCCATGGAGGAAGCAGTAACTTTGCAGGATAATAGACAGAGTACATTGCAGGAAAACTCAGACTTAGACTCATTAAATCTGCAGGAAATGGATGTTGCAGGAATTTCTGAGAATGCACATGAGATATCAACTACAATTGAAGATCAACAAGACAATACAAATGAACAACAGGAAGGTGGAAATGCAACAAGCTCAAGACCAGATAGAAAATCTACAAGGCAGGTCAAAGAACCAATATGGATGAAAGATTATGTGACAACCAAAAAAAACACAAATTGCAACTATCCTCTTTCAACTGACTGGATCATAGAATTCAAGGAGGCTGTGAAGGATAGTAGGTGGATAGAAGCAATGAAACAAGAGGTGAAGGCATTAGAAGACAACAACACATGGAAGGTGGTAGACTTACCAAAAGGGAAGAATGTTGTTGGATCAAAGTGGGTGTGTAAAATTAAGTTCAAGGCAGATGGAGATATAGAAATATTCAAGGTCAGACTGGTTGCAAAAGGATAGAGTCAAAGGGAAGGCTTGGAATTCCATGACACCTTCTCACCAGTGGCCAAAATGGTCACTGTGAGAACTGTCATTGCATTAGCTGCTGCAAGAGGCTGGGGATTACACCAGATAGATGTTTATAATGCTTTCTTGCAGGGAGATCTGTATGAAGATGTGTATATGGAGCTACCTGAAGGCTTCAGAAGGCAAGGAGAAAATAAAGTGTGCAAATTAATAAAGTCCCTATATGGACTCAAGCAAGCTTCAAGGCAATAGAATATTAAGCTAACTGAGGCTTTATTGGGGGCTGGTTTTGTACAAAGCCATCATGATTACTCATTGTTCATACTAAGGAGTCAAGAAGGCATATTGGTCATTCTTGTGTATGTGGATTGCCTTCTTATCACAGGGAGTTGTGCATATCTGATTAAGAAGGCCAAAGATATACTGCATCAAGACTTTAAAGTGAAAGATCTGGGAGACTTGAAATACTTTCTGGGAATTGAAGTCTTGAGATCCAAGAGTGGAGTACTACTGAATCAGGGAAAATATATGCTAGAATTGATATCAGACATGGGATTAAGTGGATCTAAACCTGCATGTACACCATTGGAAGTCAATTCAAAACTGACTTCAATAGAGTATGACAAGGTAAATAGAATCACAGGAGATATGGCCTTACAGGATGTTAGCACTTATCAGAGGCTAGTAGGAAAACTGCTATATATTACTATAATATGGCCTGGCATTAATTATGTGGTACAATCCTTGAGCCAGCTTTTGCAGGTACCAAAAAAGTCTCATTAGGATGCTGCATTGAGAGTGGTAAGGTACTTGAAGAGTGCTCCAGGGCAGGGTATATTACCGCAATCTGAATATGCTAAGGAGCTCACATGCTGGTGTGACTCATACTGGGTTGCCTGTCTTAATACTAGAAGGTTTGTTACTGGTATGCTATCAAGTTTGGCAACTCATTGATCTCTTGGAAATCGAAGAAGAAACAGACTATTTTAAGAAGTTCAGCTGAAGTAGAATACAGAAGTATGGCTGCAAGTATTGCAGAATTGACTTGGCTACTTGGTTTGTTCAAGGAGTTGGGTGTGAAAATAGAACGACTAGTCATAGTGCTCAGTGATAGTAAGTCAGTCATTCAACTAGCAGTGAATCTTGTGCTTCATGAGAGAACAAAACATATAGAGATCGACTGTCAATGCATTAGAGACAAAATCAAGGAAGGGATGGTCAAGACAACACATGTCAACACTAAAGAGCAATAGACAGATTTGTTAACTAAAGCATTAGGGACTGCTCAACATGACCATTTACTTGGCAAGCTTGGAGTGTTTAATGTTTTGCACCCTCCAGCTTGAGGGGCATATTTATGATATAAACATGTGAGAGTCACATGAGTAGTTAGTTAGTTAAGAAGGCAGTTAGTTTGTTATAAGTGAAGGGTGTTTTAGTCTTTTCAACTTTTACTTCTTCTTCTTCTAGTATATATCGATTGTATACTATAGTGGAGAGCAAGCTTGCTCATTCTCTCAATAATAGAATATTGTTCTAAAATTTTCATCCATTAACCACCTCAAGCAATTCTCACAATTTGACATTTGAGTGTAACAGTAAATGCTTTTTTTAATTGGATGGTGGACAAAGTAGGTGTGACCGTGTGACCTTTTGATGTTATTGAACCCTTTATGTGTGGCTCCAATCATAGATGCATTACAATTGATTATCTTTACTTGTAATATACATACAAAAGATAAAATAAAATGATTCATTACGCAAACGAAAATACGTTAAGATGATAGGTGGCTGCTTGACAATGAAATTCCTAGTCATCACCTTTAAATATAGTAACGTCTGAAATACTACAATGCAATTAAAGAAGTAATTACCTTTTTTTTTCTTTTTTTTGCAATTAAGAAAATTTTACTACCAGGAAAAAAATATTTACAAGCAAGATCAAAAAACCTCTAAAGTTGGTCAGAAGGCCCCAACTTTGGTAATGAACAAACTATTAATATAGACTAATCAAACCTTCAAACATAGTATCTACCTCTTGTACATGTTACCACTGATAATAACTTTGTCATTCTTGTTATTTTTATTATTACGGAATGAAGTATGAATGGTGGAGTAATCACTACATTAAGTAGTGCCAAATGTTACCTCGAAAATATGAGTAATAATTAATTTTGATTTGTGATTTTAAAAATATGTGATTTAGTCCAATATTAATTAGTAAGCAAATAATATAGAGTATAAAGGAGAAGAATTGAAGAAACAAACTAGTGTTACTTTGGGCAATATGGTCCTCGAGCTCGATGACTTCGAGGTGGGTTAGGGATAATAAAGCTACAGAATAATTCTGATTACAATGAATGATATAAGATAGTATATTTTTTTCCAATGATTAAATGTTTTTACAAATGATTGGGGTCTCCTTTATATAGGAGGAGAAACCCTAAATAAAGTACATTACTATTTACAGTAAGAATCCTATTGGGGATAGCTGTGTAACTGCCTAGTATGAATTTGTACAAATTCGTCAAATCGGCTCCAGAATTTACGCCTTAATCTTCGTGCCGTTGAGAAATTCCCGCTCATTTTGGTACAAATTTATAACGACATTATTTCTAGGTGGATCGTGTTCAGCCCTCGATTTGATCCCCGAAGTGTGCACTTTTTAGCTAGACTTGACTCTGACTTCGATTCATTCGAACTCGGGCTCCCCCGATTTCAACGTATATAATGTGTTTTTCTTTTGCGAGTGTTTAATTTATTGTGTTAACTAAAAATAAAATGTACGGTGTATTATATAAAGACTTACAATTACATTCTTATTAAATTAAGAAAAACAAAAACACGAACTCAAGATTATTTTGATCTTTATAATATTTTATACTTGTAAATTATCCAATGTCAGATATGGTATAAAATAATACTACAATTGCGGCATAAAATTATATCGTTACTTCTTATACCTCAAACAAAATGCATATGAAGCAATACCGAATTTTATACTGAAATTATTCTTCTAATACTTAAATCGTAAGTGGAATCGTAATCAAATGAAGCATTTGAGTTTCAACTAGGTCTAGCAACCATTTGCAAGACAGCTAATATTTTTCCATGAGGGTGCCAAGTGGGTGGCTTACGTTGGCTCCCGGCTGTTTTATATTAAAAGTAATAAATATTATTTTCTAAATACCTATAAACCTATTATTTTAAAAAATATGGCCCCTCAAATTTAGAAGCCTGAGACATAAGTCTTATCTCTAATAACGTTAGAGCCGGCCTTGTACGTTGGCTCCTGCCTGTTTTCCTATACTATTTATTTGAACGAAACAAAAACTTAGAGTCCGTTTAGACATAAGAAAATTTTTCTTTTCTCAATTATTTTTTTAAAACTAATGTTTGGTTATCAAAAGTTTACAATTCTCACTTGAAAATGGAAAGTTTGCTAGTGTTTAGTTGTAAAATATATTAAAAAAAATGACATCCAAATATGTTGCAAAAATTACAACCAAACACAACTTCATCTTCAATTCAAATATTAATTAAATTCAAAGTTTGAATTTGTTTTTTTTTGGTTTAAAATTTCATGTCCAAACGCCTATTTATTGTCCCAATGCTGAAAGCGTGACCTCCAAAAATCTTGGTACAAGTTATGGCTCGGGAACATCCACTAGATAATCTTTCTTATTTTCTTGGGCTTCGCCTCAACTGAAGTTTCTCAGTATGTGGTGCTTTCCCTTCTTTTGATTATTTATATTACATTTTTTTTTAAAAGAAAAACAAATTTTGTATTAGTTACCACTCATTTCCAGCTTTTCCCCATAAGGGTCAAATTTGTTTTAGCAGCACAATATTGAATTTTGGAATGGTCAAAGCAAAATTTTAACAACTGAAGTTGCATTATCGTCAATGGTCCCATGGCGCAGCAAATGCATCCAAAAAATGTGAAGTAATCTTTATCTTGCAGAAAACACCTTCCCCTGCTCTTCACATCACAAGTTAGCTTACGGGTAAAATTTCCAAAAGCATTGGAGACAATAAATTAATATACAGCGTGTGGACAATTTAACATGGCAGTGGGTAAACTAAAAATAGGGGTAGACCTAGCTTTTGTACGATATTAAGAAAATAAAACTCTGAGATTCAATTCTAGAAGTTAGCTCAAATGAGATGAATTTGTCAAACATCATAAAAGAAGGCAACTTACTCTCTAAACCAGTGTGAGACAGAAATAACACCTAGGGATAATAGTGCTCATGAATCCTCAATTAATTAGTAATACGTGTTTATATTAAATGATCTCATGAGAAAGTGATACGTGGAGCCAAAGATAAAAGGTAGCCGGATCCTGAGGCAACAATCTCGTCTGTTATCAGAGAAAACAATATAAAGGTGAATAAATAACTGCTACTTGGTAGCATTTCATAAGGAATATTCTACAACATTAAGTACGCGGCTCATTATAAGGAATATGGCATTCACTGCCTGCCGTTACACATTTTTTTATGGCCCTCATAATTGTCATTAAAGAGGGGATTGATCGTAAGACCTTATTCTTTAGGTGGAACTATAAATAGTATGCTATATTATCATTGTAAATGACACGAATTCGCTAACAAGCAAATACTATATTTATCAAAAGCTCAATAACATTTTACTTTCTTGCTTATTTATATTATTCTTATTGCCTCCGGTAGCTCTGCGCCCGGGATCAAGATATTTTTTGTTTCATTTCAATTTTAAAGCTAAGTTTTACATTTTTGTCTAATTCATCTATTATTTTAGGATCAAATTAATTCACTTGTCTATAAATCACGCATAAATTCAACTGTACCATTTTACTGGGAAATAATTTAGCGCCCGCCGTGGAGTTTAGATAGTTGTGTAATTAAGTTGGTCCTTACCTCTTTTACTACCGCGTTTGATTATTTGTACTTAGCAAAAAATAATAGAACATGTCCGATGATGGTGTTAACGGCACACACAACCTTGAGGCACAAGAAAATCAGCTTCAACACGAGGATTCAATCAGTGATACCCGCAGTGAGGGGAATGAGGCCACGCCGGTCCACCGCAGACGGTATCTGCGACATGTTCGAGAGGTGACTCATGATGATGGTGAATAAGAGCACGTCATCGAAGTAGTGAGGGTCTTATAGGAGCAACAAGAGGCCATTTTAGGCTATCTCACACGACATGATAAGGTCATGACAGAGTTGAAACAGGCGTTATCAGGTGCTTTCAACGCGAATGGACGAGGTCCAGTTCCTCCCGTGCTCCCGTAAATCAAACAATGCAAAGGGTCGATAACAACACCCTAAGGGAAAAGGTAGGCTTCGATGGGGCCGGGGGGAGCGGATCCGATCATAACAACGAGAGCAATCCTTTTAAAATCGAAATCATGCAGTTTGTGAGATAAGTGAACGCCCGAATGGATCAAATCTTGGGAGCACCACCAGTGCTGAAAGGGCCGGACTCAAAGAAGTATAAGCAATTGTCGTACAAACTAAGCTCGACACTAGAATTGATCCCGAAGTGTTTAAAATGCCAGACATGCCGAAATATGATGGGACTTCAGATCCTCAGGAGCATATCACCAGCTATACAACGGCGTTGAAGGGGAACGGTTTAGCTCCCCACGAGATTGAGTCAGGTTTGCTTAAGATATTCGGGGTGACTTTTACGAAGGGAACCCTGACGTGGTATTCGCTTTTGCCCAAGCATTCCATAGACTTATTTGAGATGCTCGCAGACTCTTTCATCAAGGCCCATGCCGGGACCAGAAAGATACAGGTCCGAAAGGTTGATATATTCAGGATCGCACAAGGAGAGTCCGAGTTGCAGCGAGAGTTTGTGACCAGATTCTAAAAGGAAAAGATGTTCCTATTGGTTGTACCAGAAAAATGGACGGCTGAAGCATTCACCAATGGTTTGAATCCGAGAAGCTTCGACGCTTCCCGAAAGTTAAAATAAAGTTTGCTCGAGTTTCAGGTAACAACTTGGGTGGATGTTCACAATCGATACGAATCAAAGATAAGAATTGAAGATGACCGGCTTGGTTTCCCAGCGTAGATCAAGGGTCGGGACAGGGATAAGAATAAGGAGAAATCAAAAGATGATTTCGACACAGATCGACGGTTTTCAAGGATTTAGTCGTTAAATTTATTAAATTTAATGTCAATTGTTTTGCGTGATCGCATGCAGATATAACAGGTATCACACCAAAAATAGTCATACACAAGCTAAGCTTGGATCCCAGCATTCCTCCAGTAAGATATAAAAAATGTCCTATTGCCGAGGCCAGAAATAAATCCTTCAAAGAAGAGGTAACTATGCTTCTTGACATTGGTTCAATTCGAGATGTAAAGTATCCCGACTAGCTAGCTAATGTAGTAGTAGTTCCAAAGAAGAATAATAAATTTTGCATGTGCGTAGACTATAAGGACTTAAATAAGGCGTGCCCAAAAGACTCGTTCCCATTACCAAACATTGGTCAAATGATTAACGCAACGGCCGGGAACGGGTTAATAAGTTTCCTCGATGTTTACTCCGGGTACAACAAAATTAAGATGAATGACAAGCTCGAAACACACACTAAAATTATGCTCGCTAGTCGAATATAGCAATTTATAATATCGTATCCACATCGATTGGATTTAAATAGTATTATCGTAGTTTGTAGCTAGATTTCTATAAGACGATCAACGATTGAGGTTTATGTGATTAAAACTAAAATTAACTAGGAGTCTAAACTATTGAATAATGACAATCAACGCAAGTATTAAGTAAAAGAAGTAATCAATTGGGAGAAGATATAGTTGATAGGATAGGTGCAAGATAAATGTTTGGGATTTAACTCTAGATAATTCACTTTTAGTGTTTAAGTGAATCTCTCGAATTCATTTGGTTATTATTTCAATTGATTAGTAGAAACTCCTCTCTCGATTAAGTCTCAACCTCACGATATGAACCAATTTTAAGCACGTGACGATATACAAGAATTCGCAGTGGATTGATATTTAGGAGAAACTCTCTCGATTATCCTCCTAACTAAGTTTTATCAACAATTCAACTAGCCACTTCCGATTACTAAGAAGAATTAATGACTTCAACCAGCAAAATATAACGCAACAATATCACAAGTTAATGCCTCTTACGATTACACAACAAGTGAATCTAGATGCAACGATTAATACATCCAAAATAATTCAATACATAAAACTAGGGTTAATTATCCACAAGCAAGTATCAATACGCTAAACCCATCAAACCCTAAAGGGAACTACTCCACAGATATGGAGCAATTCATCATAACAATGTTTAAGTTAAAGAAAAATACAAAACAATCCAAACCCTTGTCTTGAGTGAGGATTGAATGATGAAATCTTTGTGATTTTGTTTCTAGACCTCCTCCTTAGCTTCCTTAGGTCTAATATGTGTCCAAAGTCCTAAAAATAATGTTTTTACATGTATGTATACCAAGTAGGGTCAGGCCCAAACAAAACCACTTTCTCCTAGACAAAATTGGATTGTTACATTGTAAAAAATGCACAGTCGCGCTGCATGGGGTGACACGCCATGCGGGGCATTAGTGGGGATTTCCAGAGAGCATGTTATGACAGGCTTCAGGTAAAATGGCTTATTGTGGCGCCTCACGCGCTGCTTCACGCGCCGGGGCTGTTGGAATTTGGGAAAATATAAAACATGAAAGTTGTAGACCTTTAAAATAGATTTTCAACGATATATTGTGGAGCCCAAACGGATTTTTGAGCGAAAAGTTATGTGCATTTTACTGGACAATTAGCAGTACATCTGCTCGATTCTTCGTTTCATTCTTAAAGTGCACTATCATCCGTTGATAGCCGAACACGATCCCAACTTAATCTTTGGGCTGTTAATCAGACTTCAAAGCTCCAGAATAGTTTGAATTCATTCCATAACATCTACATAGATCATAATCACTCCTACAAGGCATAAAACACACAATTCGTGCAAAACACTAGCGATTAAAGCACAAACTCTATTAAAGTGCAGTACATTCAGGTGTAACAAGCGACTAAAACTCAAAATTATAGCCTACCATCAATGAGCCTAGAGGATCAGGAAAAAACTTCGTTCATAACGAACTTCGGCACATATTGCTATAATGTGATGCCCTTCGGGCTAAAGAACGTAGGAGCCACTTATCAACGACTCGTGAATAACATTTTTGAAAAGAAAATAGGGAAAACCATGGACATTTACATAGAAGATATGCTTGTTAAGTCTTTGAACACAGGTGATCATCTTAAACACTTGCAAGAAACTTTTGACATCTTAAGGAAGCATAACATGAAGCTTAACCGTGAGAAGTGTGCGTTCGGGGTCAGCTCCGGCAAGTTCCTGGGATTCCTGGTGTCACAAATGGGGATTGAGTTTAACCCCGATAAAATCAAGTCCCTCGAAGACATACCGGATCAACTATCAAGCATAAAAGAGGTCCAAAGGCTAATAGGGAGATTGACCACTTTGAGCAGATTCATTTCCTGGTCTTCAGAGAAATGCCATCATTTCTTCTCGCTGCTCAAAAAGAAGAACAACTTCAAATGGACCCCAGAATGTCAACAGGCTTTGAGGGATTTGAAAAGGTATTTTTCAAGTCCTCCGTTACTATCGAAGTCGGAGGAAAGCAAAAAACTATTAATATACTTAGCAGTCTCAAAAGTAGCGGTAAGAGCCGTTTTTGTCCGTGAGGACGAACGTACGCAATTTCCTATTTATTACGTTAGTAGAATTTTAACGAGATCAAAAACTCTCGACCCACATTAGAGAAGTTGGCTTTAGCCCTCGTAGTCGTCGCTCGAAAGCTAAGGCCTTACTTCCAATGTCACCCGATAGCTGTGGTGACTACCTTTCCCCTACGAAATATCCTTCATAAAACCAACTTTCGGGTAGTCTGGTCAAGTGGGCCGCGGAATGAGTAAATTTGACATATAATATAAACCTAGGATTGCGATTAAGTCACATGTTTTGGTTGACTTTATGGCCGATTTCAGTCCGGGAATGTTGCCTTTGGCAACCAAAGAAGCAATGATGGTGTCAGAATCGACATCAGGAGTTTGGACCCTATTCACGGACGAAGCTTCCAACGTAAAGGGGTCCAGGATCGGCATAGTATTGACCACGCCTTCGGTAGAAACCCTAAGGCAGGACATAAAAATGGTACCTCTGACTAATAATGAAGCAGAGTATGAAGCCTTGATTGTAGGGCTCGAATGCGCTCGAGGACTGGACTCCAAGGTCATAGAAATCAAATGCGACTCCCAGTTGGTGTTAAATCAGGTCTACGGGATCTTCAAAGCCAAAGAGGAACGCATGCAATAATACGTAGTGAAGGTTCAGGCTACGCTTGCTTGGTTCCGGGCATGGTCAATTACGCATATCCGGAGGGAAGAAAATACGGAAACAGATGCACTAGCTAACATTGTCTTGTCTACGAAAATGAAAAGAGCAGACTCAGGTACGGTCGTACAACTTATGCACTTAGTTCTGGACGCAAATAGATACTACGAGATAAACGCGGATAATTTGGTCTAGGAATAGAGGAATGAGATCATTGATTATCTCGAGCACACAAATTTGCTTAAAGATCCCAAGGCATCTCGGGCGCTACGTACTAAGGCAGCATTATATAGTTTTAAAGGAGATCAATTGTACAAAATATCTTTCCAAGGCCCGCTGCCCCGATATTTGGGAGCCTCCGAAGCTAATTATGTTATGCGAGAAGTCCACGAAGGGACGGGAATCGCTCGGGCGCAGATTCCTTAGTACTAAAATTAATAAGGGCGGGATACTTGGACCCGGATGGAACAAGACGCCAAATCTTATGTTAAAAAATGTGATAAATGTCAACGCTACGTATAGTTGGTACATCAAACGGCACAACCATTACACTCAGTTTTGTCATCATGGCCGTTCATGAAATGGGGAATGGATATCGTCGAACCACTATCACCGGCCACTGGTAAGGTAATATTTATTTTTATTTTAATTGACTATTTTTCTAAGTGGGTTGAAGAAGGTCCATATAGGGAGATCGATGAACGTAAAGTGGTAGATTTAACATAATTTGCAGATTTGGGATACCAAAAGAGATAGTCTCTGACAACGGGCCATAATTTATAGGCGCAAAGGTCACAAAGTTTCTTGAAGACTTGAAAATCAAAAGGATCACATCTTCGCCCTATCATCCGAGCGCAAACGGTCAAGCAGAATCAACGAACAAAGTGATTATACGAAACATCAAAAAGAGACTGGAAGCAGCTAAAGGTAAATGGCCCGAAGAATTGCCAGGTGTATTATGGGCGTACAGAACAACGACCAAATTGAGCACGGGAGAGACTCCTTTCTCCCCCGTGTACGGAGCAGAAGCCCTGATCCCGGTGGAAGTAGGGGAGTATGCCTTGAGATATTTCCGGGCAAATGAAGAAACAAACAATGAAGCAATGTTGGTCAATTTGGAGTTGCTTGACGAACACAGAGACTTGGCGCATATAGAATTGTGCGGCCGCACAATCTCCTGAGGGGTATTTTTTCCGAGAATTTTAGCCTTGTATTAATAGACGATTTTCACAAAATTACGCCAAGTTTGAACCTCTGAAATTACTGTAGTTGTTTTTCTTTGCCATTTTAGGAAGCTTACTTTGTTTTGGTGTATTTACAATAAAATTAATCATTTTAAGCTTTCATTACGGGTTTAATCAGTCTTTCTCCTTTATTTTCTTCAAACCCAATTATGAGTAGCTAGATTTATACTAGGATTGTGATCCAACCCTAGTGTGTAACCCTTATGGGTATATCATTTAGTGTTTGTTTATGATTGAGTGTTTATTATTTAGCTTAGTTTATGCTTTAATTATGAAATTAATGATTGCAAGCATTAGTTCATGCCTATTTGACTTGGTGTCTACTTGAGAAAGAGAGACTTATCCTAGGATAACTTAGCTAACAAGGGATTTAGTCAATTGAGAGATTGATTAACCCAACTAAATATTCAACCTAGAAATAATAATAACCCGACTTGAGCTATAATCAACTATTTTCAGTTATACCCATTTGGTCTTGAGAAAGCTAAATTGGGCAAAATCATTCTCTGACCAAGAGGTATTCAGTGGGTAATTTAGAGTTGATAGCTATAATACACTACAATCAACAAAACAAGCATTAAAGTCTTTATCACATTAGGCAAACACCTAGGTAATGGTCATAACCCTAAGTTTTTTATTCATTTGGAAAAAACTTAAAAATAAATTTTCTCTAGTTTTCTTCCTTTATTTTGAAATCAATAGAATAAAATTAGAAATAGCAAACAAATCTCATAGAGGAAGTTTAATCTGGATAATCCAATCACTCACATTGAAATATATATCCCTAACTCCCATCTAGCTCCCTGTGGATTCAACCCCGACTCTTCGTTGGGTTTCTATTATTGCACATTTCATACCTCTTTTGAGGTGATCACATCCAAAAAGCAGAGAAAGCCCCTACCGGGTTTCAGCTATCACGGGGAAAGGATCGTACGAGTTAGAGAATCAAGACGGAGAAAATTTTCCAAACTACTAGAATGTGGCACACCTCAAGAGATGCTATTGCTGATGAACATCACAAGTACTAAAGTATGTGCTGCACTCTTTTTCCCTTCGTCCGGTTTTTGTTCCAATTTTCTGGAAAGGTTTTTAACAAGGTAGAAACGGAAAGCATACTACGAAAGAAGGTTCAACAACAAAAATAAGACCTTTTAATGACAAGGGACACAAGCGAAGAACCACTACGGAGCGGTTAAATAGTCTTTTGTTCAATTGCAAAGTTCCTACCGGGAAGTTAAGTTTGCTGTCGAATAGCAATTACCCAATCGTTCACAAGTGCAAGCCTATAGGGAATTGTTAGATAACCTTTGTCTTGATAGCATAAATTCCTACGGGGAAATAAAGTTTGTTACCGAACTAAAGATTATCTAGCAATTCACTAGTGGAATCCTCGAAGGTGTAAAAATTCAGTGCTCAAATTCGCATTATTCGCATGAGAACACTGGGGGGATGGTATGAGGATATGGAAACAACGGCTGCCACTTCGATCGGATTACGAAACCCGGAAGCATAGTTGTATCATCAGGACCGGGGATTGCACGGCCAGCCGCGTAGAAACAAGTTGTACAAGTTAGCCACAAGAAATGATGACAATCTCTTTTTAGCACAACGAATCCTTATTTACTTTTGGAAATGGAAGGAATAAAGTAAAGTCCTTTTATTTCTATCTTGTTTCTTATTTGAATGATGAATTGATGTTATCATTTGAAAGTTAAACAAGTATTTCAAATACTAGTTCCGTACTGAATATGAGACGTCCTCTTCAAGAACACCATAAACATAAGAGGGACATGTCTTATGAAAACCCTCACGTTAAAGGGTTGATTTTGGAAGAACTTATGCCCCTAATCCAAATGCTTTCGGGGAAAATACACCCGAAGCCTTGCATGTTTAGACGCAAATAATAAAACTTGTGCAAACACTTAAACATAAAAAGATGCAAAGAGAAAACTTATGCAAATGTTTAAATGAAAGTACGCAGAAAGGGAAACTTATACGATACTTGAACAAAAAAGTGTTTCTATTTACAATAAATGTGCCAAATGGCACAAATACAAAAGTTTGAAAAGGAAATCAAAAACTAAGGTGCTGCATCTCGGGAACCCGGGGGAAGAGAAACATCTGCGCCCCCAGGAGAAGCGGGTAGATCAGCCGCCGGTTCGATATCTTAGCATTCATCATTTTGGCTTTCAGCATCATCGCCTTCCGGTTCCTCTTCAATTCCCAGGAATTCAGAACCGGATCTAGAAGAATCGGTAGCGTCAGGCCTGGCTGGAAGATCCATTTTAGTGGCTAACTCCAGCTCACGGCCTTTAGTGATTTTGGCATCAAAGTCAATGACACCCGCTTTAGCCTCTTCCAAGGGTTTTCTCCTCATGTTGTACATAGCATATGTGTTTTCAACGAGGGAAGCTGCTCGGCACTTGAGTTGTTTTTTAAGATAGTCAACCTCGGCAGAAAGATTTTGCCATGCGGATCTAACGGACGGGAGTCTGACATCGACAATAGAGATTAAAATTCTAGTATGCACAATGGTCTTCTTATGTTTCTCCTCCAATTGGGCATACTTCACCCCAGCGGCAGCAAGCTCTTCAGTTTTGGAGTTTAAGGCTGCCTCCAAATTATTCAATCTTTTAGCGGAGGCAGCCTCGTGAATGATGCAACAAGAATGGTATTATGGACTTCAACCCATTTGGCCTTAGCTTCCTCAAATTCATCTTTCAACCGAGAGGCTTCTTGGCTAAGGGTATCTAGTTCTTGCTCGCTTTGCTGCAACCGAGCCTCCAACTCAACGGCCTCAATAGCTCTAGCTTCTAGTTCTGAGAGGCGAGCAACAGTCTGGTCCCGCTCAGCCAAAAGTTGATCCCGCTTGGAGGTATGTTCCTCCTTATATCGATTCAACTTTTGGAGTCCCTCGAAAGCAAGAAATTTGTCATGTAAAATGAAAAGTGAAAATTCAAAATCCTTCTATATCAAAGATAGAAGAGATAACGGAAGAAACGAAGAATATACCGCTTTTGCGTTGTGCATAACATTGTTCAACAAACACTCTCCCAAGAGAGATTGTATTTTTTCCCTATCTTTTTCTAAAGCCAAAGGCTTCAGATAATTCGCAAGTTCCACTGGTCGAGATAGTAGGTGTTATCCGGTAGAGACCGAGAGAGTAATGCTCCTCCTCATTTGTGGATCTTCTGAGGGGGAAGAATAATCTTCCCCCAAGTTCCCATGAACCGGGGACTAGGGAGAGGGACATCCTCTTCTCGAGAAGTTGCGGCCGGTGGTGATGATGTAGCAGTTGTTGGTGGCAAAGGAAGATTTGGTGAAGAAGGAGATGAAACTGATGGCGTTGAAGGATGAGAAGTGGCTGCGGCAAGCCTAGTGCTGGTTGTTGGTTGCTCATCAACCGAAGACGACAGAGATTCAATACTCAGCCTCACGGTACCGGGCACGGCGATTGGGATACGGAAGTAAGAGTTGACATTCTCTACCAGCTCATACTCCAAAGGGCCGAGGCGTCATCCTCGGTTGGTGTAACTAACTCAACAGATTGAGTAGTCTGTTGAACTGAGAAATGTCATCATCTTCTATGTAGAGAAGCCCATCCTCGTTGGCTTCCTCATAATCGTCAACCATCACTGGTGTCTATGGCCGGCCCAGGGAGGGCTCACCACCACAACTTTCAGAGATGACTCGGGAGCGGCACTCTTCGCCTTTTCTTATATTTTCCCCCGACCGCGGAGGAACGTCTTCATTTTGGTTGCTTGTTATCTGGCCGGGGACTCCGAGAGGAAGCACTCACACCAGAAGCAGGCCCGGAGGCACCTGTCTGTGTAAAAGCCTCATGCAGCAGCCTCGTCGCATCAGTATGATTAGCCAAAACGTCCTCCTCGGGGATGACACCTGAGCCCTGGGGTAGACCTGAATTCAACAGGAGAAAAAGGTTAAACAACTTCCTTATACGAAAAGGTAAAAACAAGATGAGTTCGACTTACCATAATTTTTGGCCCTCCACCCATATTTAAGGGCCAGTTCTTTCCACGTGCGGGTCTTGGGCTTGGTAACGTCCAAAATATTTTGGACCCACTGGTTCAAGACTTCAACCCTAGGTGTTACCCACGGAGTCGCTAAAATAGGCGAAAGAAGAGGGGTCAATAATGATATGAGATGATCTTTAACGGAAGAAAACATGAATGGTGAACTTATGAGTGCAGTTCCACAGTTCCAGAAAGGATGAAGTCGTGGCTGGAATGATGTCACTGGTGGCGACTGAAATGAACCGTTCCATCCACCCACGGTTGTTATCATCATCCATGCTGGATAATAGAGCATGGTGGATGCGCTTGCTGAAATTTATCATTCCCCCGTGGAAGATCTTAGAGAAATAAAGGTTCATAAATCGAGCTAGGGTTAGCAGCTCTTCCGTCTCCTGGTACAGACGCCGAAGACAAGCGACTATCTCCACACATAAGGAGTTACTTGTGCTAGGTATACCTGGTAGCGGATGCAGAACTCCACAATGACGGAGTCAAGCTCTCCACTCTAAGAGAACGGCCACAAAGTGAAGGGATTTGTGTAAAAATACGTAAAACCCTTATTAGGTAAGGTTGTCCGCTCCGCCATGTCAGGAGCAATAATGTCAAAATCTTGACAGTGGTAGTCTTCCTTCATAGCAGGTATATTGGAAGGACGGATGGAAGAAGGGTATACGCTAACGGCCCACGTACGAGGGTGAGCGGAAGGATACTTCTCTTTAAGGTCTTTAGTTGTGACAAGGCTCTTTGGGATGATGGAGCTCACCGTAAGAGGAGCAACATCATCTACTTTACCTTTTTTCTTTGAAGAACTAGGGTTTTTGGAAAAAGAAGCCATATTTTATCAGAAAGGAAGGAAGGTATTTCTCTCAAGAAGAAGGTTAAAGAAAGGTTAAAGACAAAGTACAAGTTGAGTAAAAAATGTTTGAGAAAGTTTAGAGAATTATGAAGTGTAAATGAAGAAGTTTGATGCGTATAAGTAAAGGCATTGGCGACTAAAATCGTGGCCATAATTATCTTGATAACCGACAAAAGTGATGCTAAATCGTGAGATGTTCGGAGCATTAAATGTGGAGAGAAGTGCGTCTAATCAACCGTCAAAAACTTTTCAGATGGGGTCAGCGGATTTCCCGCCAGAAAAGGTATTTCTACCAACTTCCCGATGACACAAAGTTATGCCACCTGAAAGCAGAGGGACTATCTGTATAGGGTAAAATGTGTTTATGTTAAATGATCACATGAGAAAGTGACACGTGGAGCCAAAGACAGAACATAGCCGGATCCGAAGGCAACGATCTCGTCTGTTACCGGAGAGAACGATACTCATAAATGTGAAATAAATGACTGCCACCCGTTAGCATTTAATAGGGAATATTCTACAATATTAAGTAGGCGGCCCGTTATAAGGAATATGGCATTCACTGCCTGCCATTATACATTCTTCAATGGCCCTCATAGTTGTCATTAAAGAGGGGCTTGATCCTAGGACCTTGTTCCCTAGGTATAATTGTAAATAGTGAGCTCTATCATCGTTGTAAAGGACACGAATTCTCTGACAAACATACACTATATTCTATCAAAAGTTCAATAACATTTACTTTCTTGCTTATTTATACTGTAGCTCCGCGCCCGGGATCAAAATATTTACTGTTTCATTTCGATTTTAAGGCTAAGTCTTATAATTTTGTCTAATTCATTTATTATTTTAAAATCTAATTAGTTCACTTATCTATAAACTACATATAAATTTAATTATACCGTTTTATGAGTAAATAATGTTACAATTTTTGTTAGGAAAAACACATGACATTACCGTGCATTCGTTTGAAATTGTTGCAATTTGATTTGTCCTATTCTATATTCCCCAACAATCTCCGGGAATGATGAAAAAGAATCTACATTAACCTCCCAGTTTTTATCATCTGGAGGGGACACAGGCCCATAAGTTCCGAGGCATTCTTTCTTGGCATATTCGTTGGATCTAAATACAGATCCGGTAGGGTTCATCTTTATTCTATAACTAGTATTTTATTGACTTGTAATTGTTAATTAAATATTTGACAACGAGAAGCTGAGTATGCACCACGAAGGCAAGTGCATCGTTGTGAGTAGTGACAAAAAGCATACAGCCGTAGAGAGATTCTTATTGTTATTGGAACTCCATTTCATTCCTAAACTCTTCACATACATATACATTGGCCGTCACTAATAGACAATTAAAGTTTAACTTTGTCCGAGAGTAAAACTAAACCAAGAAGGGGAAGAAAAAACAAACAGAGACAAAATTGATGTCTCTTCCTTCTTTTGCAACCATAATATTTGTTTTAATCTTCCCTATTCATGAAATAAACTATTCTACCTAGCAAAATGTTCAGGTAAATGGTGAAATTCTGTCTTGTTTACATCAAGGGATAAAGGATTAAAGGCTAAGGTATTTCCAGGAGGCGAATACGAGTTAGGATAACAAGCTCTTTTGAGCTCATTATACCTTTGAAGATCGAAATTCTTAAGCTTCATAAGTCGTTTTTGCTTAGCAGCAAATCGGCTTTGGAAAAATCCTTCGAATGAAGGCTCTTTGGACGTCCTGAGGAAGAAAGCATAACCAGCCATGCAGTAAATGGATGTGACATAAAAGCAAATTGGTTCCATGACATCCCATGAAAGTTCCCAGAATGTCAATCTCATGAATGCTGCTGTCTGAATGACAAAATAGCCTAGCCCACACCACAACTCTCCACGGACCAATGACTCAGCTTTCTTGTCAATGATTGATTTTTCCTCTTCCATTTGCTTGAGCTCCTTCATCATTTGTGGGTCATTTGGGTTCGGCAATGACATTGGTAACAGGCCTTGTATGGTTTTCACTACCTGTAAACAAAAACAGAATACCAAACATTTGGGTAAAACTAACACTCCACTTTGACATACCTCTGTATATTTCAAGATCATATGAAGAATGAGCATAGTAGTGCTAAACACACCTTTATAAACTGAGTGTTTCCCAAAAAAATACATTTCTTATACGTATACATAAATACTAGTATTTCTTTTAAAAAATAATATGTATATAGAGAAAACGAAAATATCATCTCCCTCTTAAGAGAAATGAAAATATCTTAGCCCCTAAATTTGTTATTCTCTTACTCTTTTCCTCCAATGACCAATCCACCACGTTATGTACCTATTAGACACACGTAATATATGAACATGCCACAATTGACATATGATTACGCAAACAACTTCTCACCAACCCAATTTGCTAAGAGTTCTATAGCGTCAAGCATTACAAAATACTAGTGGGCAATTTGAAAGGAAAATGGAAATTGATAGCTAAATCATTTTCTTTATTATTATGACCTCCACAATAATCGGAGGTCATTTTCCTCTTACCCTTTTCTCCATCCCACTCTTTTCCCATCCTAAAAATCCATCAATTAAAATTTTAGCATCTCATTCTCTCCCCAATAATCAAATACTATGTAAATTTTAACTGTGACCCTAAAAAAAGTTTGGTTTTTTTTTTTTTTTTTTGGAGAAATATATTAAAAGCCTTGAATGTGTTCAAGAAGAAATTTTTGGGTCTTTGAAAATGATCCGACTGGTCCACTCCTTTATAAAAGTCACCATCTCGTTTAGAGATCTGGAGTAACTTTGTTTCATTTTCCTGTCTGGAGAAAAAACACACAAAATAGATGAAAATCTATCAGTTTTCGGTAGACTGGGGATATTTAACAATAATGAAATCAGAATAAATAATTTCTATGTAATGTTTGCTAATTACCAACCAACTATCACATAGTAATTCTTGGTAATTTATCTTTATGCATATCTGTAAAACATTAGTTAATCATCAGAGAATGGCTTAATAAAAGAAGAATGAAAAAGTGGAAAACCAACCTGATCAGGCCTGAGGAACACAACGTTTCCTAGAACAATCACACTTCCAGAATCATCTAGAATCTTCGCGAATTCTAGGCATTGATCAGTACTATTCGAACAAGATTCACAGCAGATCTGAACAAATTCTGAGTACGAAATACAATTTTTTTCGATTTTCCTTAGCTTCAATTTCACCATCTCCAATTGTGATAATTTCAGCAACTTCCTTGCATCTTCCACCGTCAATTTCCCTTCCGACGTCTCCTCGGGCCTCAACTTTTCCGGCGGCAGGAGTCCATCGAGTCTGATCCTGTTTCTTTCAGTGTCCATTTCACGCAGTTTCTCGATGAGCTTTTCGCCGGAGGGTAGTGATCTGAGATCCGACGAGGTCGCCGGAGATGGGTAGCGGTGGAGGAATCGCCGGAAAGTTCCGTTGTCTCCAGGATCTGGGGCGATTTTATTATCAGGATGAGGAGGGGTCAATGATTTGGATGCCATGGATGAGGATGAAGGAATAATACGGCATGTGGAAATGGAAAAATTAGTGGTTTTGTATGCATTGAAAAGCCGATGAACTAGCGTTTTTTTGAACGCCATTGATACAAAAGAGAATGAGAAAACCTTAGTAGTATTCAGAGAGAGAAATTTGATTTGGGAAAATGGGAGCTTTAGGGTTTGAAATGTTCAAGCTTTTGAACGATGAAGAAAGGTGTCATGCTCGGACATATTTATAGGTCCACTCTCTCTGGAGAGATGACGAAATGACAGCCAGCTACGTTAATCCAAGTAAAAAACGGATCTACAATTTTAATTAAACTTGTATACCATAATTAACAAGATACTAATAATAGGTGTATATCTGTATATGTAACTTTTTATTTTATATTTTATACTTTCTCTGTCTAAATTTGAACGCTTTTTCACGTTGTTCATTTTGGAAAAAAGCTTAACACTTTTTAATATTTATAAAAGAACTTATAATTCACATTTACATTTGTTATTAATGAGATGCTATGAAAATATAATTAAGTAAATAAAAATATTTATTCTTTAACGGTTTAAACTTAACTATTAGCCCGTAAAAAAAATCAGCGTCCAAGTATATTGAAAACATTATTATGTAAATAAAAATTGCACATAAAAAGGTATGTTAAATAAATAATTAGATGAAACGATACATATTCTAACACTATATCTCGCTACAAAAAATGTGTTTTTGACTTTTTATGTATGTCTAAATTATCTCTTAAAAGTTCACCGTTTTTCTTATATTTTGTATCCATTCAAATGATATCAGACAAATTAGGTTCGGGAAGCATTTCATGTTGCTCCCATTAGAAAGTCAAAATAATTTTTAGTCATTATTTTTGTTTCTGACTTCTGTAAAAAATTGTAGCAATAAAAACTGCTATTCATAATATATAAATTTATCTAAAACAAAAAATAAAAGCTCTGAATTTAACCCAAAAAGTTGAGCAGGTTCATTAAATCCAACCTCTGCATGATATATTCAATGTAGTAAAAGGAATATCCATGCAATGTGAGGCAAAATACCTAATAAAAACATCATATCTTGGTTAGTTCATTTTATGTTTTTAGTTTTTTCTTGTTAGGGAAGGTGAGTTTCATAAGGGGCAAAAAAAGAAAAAAGAACTACTCCCTCTGTGCAAACATATTTCTTTTTTGGTCCGTTCCAAGAAAATGATTCCTTTTTAAATTTGAAAATAATTTAGCTTAAACTTTCAATTCTATCATTTTATAACCGCACAAATACTCTGGACCTTTTTTTTGAGTTGTTTAGGACCATAAATTACAAAAAAAATTATTTTTTTTTAAATTACGTACCCAATCAAATATGTTCACATAAATTGGAACGAAGGGCGTATTTCACGAGTGGAAAGATCAAGGTAGACAACTATAATCAGCGTACAAGTGTGTGGCTAAGAATTGCTCGTATGACAACCCGTTGATTGTTAGAAAGTCATCACGGGAGATGTTGATATAGTGTATACTTTGGACAATTATTGGTCATGCCTTAAACGTGTTGGTTAGGGAGGGAAGCAATATAAATATCAACTTAATAAAATAGTGTAGGTTGTATAGGATATAAATTGTGTGATGACGTGTCTAGATCACCAAAATAGAAGAGGGTAATTAATTAATGGTGGTGGTGACTTGACTAATGAGGCCCAATTTCTAGGAAACACAAACGTGTCGCCACATATGTCCTACGTGGACGACTAGGTATATATTGATGGTGGGGTTTGATTTTTTTCTTTTCTTTTTCTCCTTTCTCTAAAATAGAGAATAGTAAATGCTGATTATGATATTAACATCGAATTTTTGAGTCGAATCTGAAGCTGGTAAAAACATTTCTACCTCTATTTACTCGGAAACGTGAACGTTTCGCCACATATATCCTAGGTGGACGATTAGCCGTTAGTTGATTATTGAAGTTAGTCTTTTTCCTTTCTTTTTTTTTTTTACATAAATAAAACAACGGTAATTAGACTTAACATTAATGGTCGTAAGATTATTATAAACTGAATTTACATGACAATTCTAATTGTTATTTAGTTGAATTACTTAAAAGAGGGATGAGATTCAATCAAAGTTCATGAAATTAACAAATCTCGATATTTTGAGATTGGAACTTACAATCTATTCATAAAATTACGTATATACATATCAGAACCCATTCTCTTAATTTAAAATATGGTATTATAGGCCAATGTTTGTACGTCTTTTGAACATATACTACTACCTAGAAAGTGAGGAGGAAATATAACCTCCACCAGATGAAGGCAACAAGTTGTCACTCTTTGGCCCAATGAAGAGTCACAACTCGGTCAGGCAAATTCATGTTTTTTATTTATTGCTTTATTTAGGTCAAAATGCACGCGTGTTTATCCCATTTCTTCATTGGCAAAACTTGAAAGGAAGAAAAACGTCGTATTGACCCTCTCTTTAACAACCGCAAAAATGGAAGTGAATATACTATATTATATAAATAAAGAAGACTTGGTGATAAAGGACGGCGGGCAGCCACTTAGCTTTGAGATAATGCATAAATGAATCGAAGGGACTACTTAGGGAATTGGACAATATATCTCGTTCAACATTAAAAAGAATAAACTATATATCTGAAGTTAACGCTGAAAATTGCGTTTTTAAAATATAATATCACTTAATATTTCAACTTGAGTATACATGAACAATTTTTTCAATATAAATTACAAATAATTGAAGGTCAGCATTTATAAATACCGAAATATAATTTGTGGCCAAATGAAAAGGAGAATATATAATATGTAGAGAAAGGATGAGATTGACAGACCATTGATTGACGAAAGCAATAGGATTCGATAGATGATTGGAGACCTGGTCGATGACGCAAAGTTCGTCTTTTAGACGATAGATTGACATAATGAGATCATCTAACATATTTTTCTCTAATTAGTGGCTCTTGGATGGCCCCTTTACTGTTTTTCATGCATAGCTTAATTAGCTTCTCTTATTCCCTCCACACGTCGGAAATTAATTAGCCGAACAGTTGTAGGAATAAAAGCAAGTAAGGAATTCCCTGGAAGCTTTGACGAAATGGAATTGAACAAGTTATCTGTTAATATTGGAACCACACCAACTTAGTTCATCTTTTACGTGCCTTTATATACTACCAGATGGATTTTTGAACAAATAAGGTTGGCTCATTAATCCGTAAAGAAAAAAGGTTACTCCTTAGATATGACATATTTAACGCCAAACTATTTTAATTCAAACAAAACCAAATCCTTTTTAAACTAGAGGGTACAAATATTTTTTTCATAGAAAGGAAAAACTCGACTATTAACAAAGTAAACTAGGGATCAGATGCTATGGTGTACACATAAGAAATTGCGGGGTTTACAACCCACACACTTAAAAAAAATATTACATTTTAAAAATAATAATCTACTTTCGCACATGAAATTGCGGAGATTAAAATTGCAGTTTGCGGAGGTTAGAAACCTCCGCTATTTGTTGTCACGGCAGTTCGGGAAACCCCCGCATTTGTTACTGCACAAGGCGAGAAAGGTGTTCCATCTTCAATGGAGGATGTTTCACCGTGTTATCACATATCCTTCAAAGATGGGGACCCTGAAGAAGATGAAGATGCAAAGGATGCTCCGCCTAAACTTGAAGAAGGGGTAAAAACAACAGTGGACGCTTCAAAAGAAGTAAACCTTGGCACTGATGAAGAACCGAGGCCCACTTATCTAAGTGCTTTACTAGCAGTCGATGAAGAAATCACTTATATGGAGTTACTCAAGGAGTTTAAAGATGTCTTTGCTTGGAGTTACAAAGAGATGCCTGGTTTGGACCTTAAAGTAGCAGTCAATCACCTTGCAGTCAAGAATGACGTTCGTCTTGTTAAGCAAGCTCAAATTCGCTTTAGGCCGGACTTGGTTCTCTTGATTGAAAGTGAAGTTAACAAACTCATCGAAGCTAGTTTTATTTGACGTTAAATACCTAGCATGGGTTTCAAGTATTGTCCCTGTAAGGAAGAAAAATGTCCAGATTCGAGTGTGCGTTGACTTTAGGGATCTCAACAATGCGTGCCTGAAAGATGAATTCTCACTTCCTATTCTAGAGCTGATGATCGATGCTACTACTAGTTATTAAGCAATGTCTTTCATGAACGTTTCTTCGGGCTATAACAAAATTCGCATGGCACCAAAAGATGAAGAGCTTACTGCATTCCGTACCCCAAAGGGTATTTATTGCTACAAGGTAATGCCTTTTGTCTTGAAGAACACTGATGCCACTTACCAAAGAGCTATCAGAAGTTGACTACTTTGTGGTAAAATCTGGAAAGAAGAGCAACCACTTGAAGGACTTGAGAATGGTGTTTAAGTTGATCAATAGGTACCAACTTAGGATGAATCCTTTAAAATGTGCCTTTGGATTTACTTCTGGAAAGCTCCTTGGTTTCATTGTTCGGCATCGAGGGATCGAAATTGATCAAGCCAAAGTAGATGAAATTTTGAAAATGCCTGAGCCTCAGGATATTCATGAATTAAAATATCTGCAAGGAAAGCTAGCATACCTTAGGAGATTCATCTCAAACCTAGCTGGGAGGTGCCAATCATTCAGTCACCTCATGAAGAAAGATGTTCCTTTAAAGTGGGACCAAGCTTGTAGCAATTCCTTTGAAAGTATCAAAACTTACTTGATGAAGCCTCCAGTTTTGGCAGGCCCTATACTTGGAAAGCCGCCGATACTGTATATTTCAGCACAAGAAAGGTCTATCGGAGTGATGCTGGTCCAAGAAAATAGTGAAGGGAAAGACAACTTCCTTTACTACTTAAGCAGGATGATGACACCAAATGAGCTAAATTATTCGCCAATCAGAAAGTTATGTTTGGCTCTAGTTTTCTCAATCCAAAAGTTGAAGCACTACTTTCAAGCTCATGTCGTTCGTTTGGTTTTTAGAGAAAATTCCATCAAGTTCGTGATATCAAAACCTGTCCTTAGTGACCAACTATCAAGGTGGTACCTCCAGTTTCAACAATTGAAATTGTGTATATCCCTCAAAAGGCTATAAAAGGACAAGCGTTAGCGGAATTCTTGGCATATCACCCTATGTCTGATGATTGGGAGTTAACTGACGAACTACCTGATGAGGACGAAATGGTCATTGAAGTTCAAACTCAATGGAAGATGTACTTTGATGGTGCTGCACATCGCGGATGAGCTGGTGTTGGTGTAGTATTTGTCACTTCTCAAGGTGAAGTTCTGCCATACTCTTTAACATTGACGCAATTCTGCTCTAAAAGATTGCTGAGTATCAAGCACTAATACTTGGGCTTGAAATGGTTGTCGAAATGAGACGGTTGCAATTGCAAGTTTTTGGTGACTCTCAATTGGTGATCAACCTGCTTTTAGGTAGTTACGAGGTAAATAAACTTAAACTATACCCATATCATGATTATGCTAAAAAATTAATGGGATGGGTTGGTGACGTGACTATTCAACATGTGCCAAGGAAAGAAAACAATAAGGTCGATGCTTTAGCTGCCCTAGCTTCATCGTTAACCCTGATTGATCAAGCGCAAGTTACTATACGCCAAAAAAGGGTAGTACCGCTGCCAAATGAGGTTGAAGGTGAAGAAAATGAACTCAAGCATCTTGTCACTGTTTCTGAAGCTGAGAAAGAAGAATGGAGACAACCCATTATCGACTACTTAAGCTATGGGATACTTCCAAAAAATCCGAGAAGAAGGACTGAAATTCATCGTCGTGCACCTCGCTTCCTTTACTACAAAGATACATTATACAAAAGGTATTCAAGGGAGTACTCTTGCGATGCTTAGGGGAAGAAAAAGCACTCCAAGCTTTGCAAGAGGTACATTCTGGGGTATGTGGGTCACACCACTCTGGACAAAACTCCATTTCCATATAAAAAGATGGGATATTATTGGCCAACGATGGTAAAATATTGCTTGCGCTACGCTTGAAGATGCAAGGCTTGTAAATTCCAGGCGAAATTTATTCATCAACCTCTTGAAGTGTTTCAACCGACTATGGTATCCTGGCCGTTTGACGCTTGGGGATTGGATGTTGTTGGACCACTGCCAAAGTCCTCTGGTGGGCACCTATACATCTTGGCTGCAACTGACTACTTCTCAAAATGGGCTGAAGTTGTTGCTCTTAAGAAGGTAAAGAAGGAAAATATTGCAAGTTTCATCCGAGTAAACATAATATATCTCTTTGGCATTCCTCGTTACATAATAACGGATAATGGAAAGCCATTCGATAATAGGTTGATGAACAAGATTTGTGATCTTTTTGGCTTCAAGCAACATAACTCTTTGATGTACAATGTTGCCGCCAATGGTCTAGCTGAGGCATTCAACAAAACTCTATGCAACTTGTTAAAGAAAGTCGTATCCAAATCCAAACAAGATTGGAATGGCTGTATGGAAGAAGCTCTATGAGCATATAGGATGACTCCTCACACGCCTACACAAGCGACTCCTTATTCACTCGTTTACGGAGTCGAAGTCGTCTTGCCACTCGAGCGTCAAATACCTTCATTACGACTGGCTATTCAAGAAAAAACCATTGATGAAGAAATGCTCGATTCGATTAGGAGAGTTGGAGGCTATTGATGAGAAGAGGTTGGAAGCTCAACAGATTATTGAATGTTATCAAGCTCGATTGTCTCTTGCCTTTAATAAAAGAGTTCGCTCGAGATCCTTTCAAGTAGGAGATCAAGTCCTTTCCATACAAAGACCCATTATTATTTTATTATTTTGAGTTAATGTTATATTCTATTGATACTCAAAAAAATTACAAGTTGAGTCCTAGTAGTAGCTTTGACTCACTACTACCCTTTTACATCATTTATCTATGACAAGTAAAAGAAAGTGTCTACTAACTATACTATCAAAATAGTCATTTGTATCATGTCTATGCCTTTCTATATTGTCTATACAATCTTCATGGAATCCAGTCCAGCTTTTGCAATGGTACTCTCCATTTCCTGTTATGCTTCCCTCGAACATGAACGTGTAGTACTATTTCTTTGCAAATCTGGTGCTCATCATATTTGCTGGCTTCAAATCTGCCTCTATTTCCTTCTCTCCATATCAATGCAACTGTCGTGGAAAAAACACAGCATGTGATGCCATTGATGCCTTCTCTGCTCTTTGCCTTCTTACTGATGCATTGCACTTCACAGTCCCAATCTCCTATACTTATTTTATGTCCCAACCATAGACACATTTTAGACCACAAACTCTTTGTTTCTGGACACTCAAAGAATATGTGGCTAAATGTTTCTATAGTTTGCCTACAGAATATGCATTCAGTTGGCACAGAAATGCCAAACTTCATCAATCTATCAACTGTTGCTAATCTCCTATGCATTGCAAGTCATAGTATGAACTTGTACCTCGGATGCACGATTGTATGTAACATTAAGCCTTTCCATTCAACTTTGCAATACTCTGGGATCATCTTCATGTACATCTGCTTGATCTGAAACTTGCCATTCTTGCACAGATTTCTTAGCCTTTCCTGCATGGTCCCTTGGAGTTGTGAATGCCTTAGTATCACTTCCATGTTATCCATTGTCTTTCTTATTACCCAAGCTGCTGTCTTGGGAGTAGACATTGTGTCCAGGTTCTTCTTCTTTATATAGAAGCTATGCACCCATCGAATCCATAGGCAATCCTTCTTCCTAGTTAGATCCCATATGTGTTTAGTAATTGCTGCTTTGTTCCACACCTTGATGTCCAGTATGTTTAAGCCTCTAGCTGCTATTAGTTTTCATATATTCTCCCAAGCTATTAATGCTTTCTTTGATACGGTTACACCTACATGTCCATAGAAATGTCCTGCAAATAATTTCAATCATTTTTAGCACTATTTTTGGAATGATTAACACCTGAGTCCAGTAAGTCTGGATGCCAAATAGAACTGCCTTGATCAGTTGACACCATCCTGCATAAGATAATAACCTTGCTGACCAATATGTAACCTTTGCTGCTATCTTCTCGATTATAGGCATATACTGGCCGGTATTTAGCTTTTTTGAGTCCAATGGAATTCCCAAATATCTGAAAGGTAGTTTTCCTTCAATAAATCCCAGTATTTACAGGATATCTTGTCTAGCCTTCTGATCTATCCCAACCATATATATAGCACTTTTACTAACATTTGCCTGCAATCCAGAAGCCCGTGAATACCTGTTGAAAGCATTGTTTAGAATCCTTATGGACTCTATATCAGCTCGACAGTACATCAGCAGATCATCAGCAAAGCACACATGAGTGTTGTTCAGCTTCCTACACTTAGGATGTAAATTAAAATCTCCATTCTTATGCAACTGCTTCAGTTCTCTACTCAAATACTCCATGGATATAACAAATAAGTAAGGAGACATAGGATCTCCTTGTCTAATCCCTCTCTTCCCCTTCAATTCACCATTTAGCACCAATGAGTATGAAACTGTAGTAACACAAGTCATAATCCATTGCACAAATTTGAAAGGAAACCCAAGGTCTATCAACATTTGCTTCAGAAAACTCCATTCCAAAGTATCATAGTCTTTTCTTAGATCTACTTTCATCACACACCTTGGAGACACTCCTTTCCTAGCACATCCTTTAAACAGCTCATGACTTAGCAAAATATTATCTACTATACTTCTTCCTTCAATAAAGGCTGATTGTGAATGATCAATCAACCCATCAAGTACCCCTTTTATCCTCCTGGTAAGTACTTTAGAAATGATCTTATACAAAGTAGTACAACAAGCAATTGTCCTGTAATCTTTTACTATTACTAGAGTTTTCACTTTTGGGGACTAAAGTAATAGCTGTTATTGATCATTTTAGGCAACCTGTTTTTGCTGAAGAAATCTTTTATTGTTGCAAAGATATCCTCTTTCACTATCTCCCAGTTTCTTATAAAGAACTCCACAGGAAAGCCATCAACCCCTGGTGCTTTGTCTTTAGGCATATCCTTAACTACTTCAGTTATCTCCTCTAGAGTCACATTTTGAATCAATGTTCTTTGTTGGTCAAAATTTAAGCAAGGTCCTTCTCTTATGAAAGCTTTATTAGCACATGGTAGTTCTCCAGCACAATCCCACATTAAGGACTGGAACACAGCTAGGAATTCCTGCTCCACAAGCTTAACTTAAGTTAACTTTACCCTGCGTCTATATAAATGGTAGTTATACTATTTTGACTGGATCTAATATTCCATTGGGCATGAAAGTATTTGGTATTTGCATCTCCACACTCATTCCAGCATGCCTTTTATTTCTGTCTCATCACTTGTTCCTCCACATTGCTCCATTTCTCTATATCCTCTAATGTTGTTTTCTCTTCATCCATAAGGGCTGGAATCAAAGGATTTTGACTCGTCTGGCTTAGCACAATGTCTGGATTCTCTCTTGCCTGCTCAAGCTTTTGCTTGTATGAGTCCATATAAACATTTATCTCCTTAAGCTGCTCTTTCATAGTCTTCAATTTTTTCCATATTTGCTCCATAGGTGCACCTTCATATTCTTGATCCCGTACCTGTTGAATGACATTCTGAAACTGTGGGTGGTCCATAACATTTGTATATAATCTGAATGGTTTAGGGTGTAATAATTTTTGGCTGCCACATTTTATAAGAATAGGAGAATGATCAGATATTGATGGATTCATATAGTCTGCTTCCACATACCCATACTGCTGAATCCACTGATAATTTCCTAGTGCCCAATCTATCTTACTATACACTTTATTCCCAGTACCTTGTTATTTGTCCAAGTATAGTGCCACCTATTTGCTCTAATTAGAGTTAGTTGCATATCATCAATCATCCCTTTAAATCCCTGTACTTCAGCAGCAGTTACAGGAGAACCTATTCTATCATCAGAGAACAGAGAACAGAACATTATTAAAATCACCACTCAACAGCCATGTCTCCTGACTTGAAACTTTAATCTGCCCGAGGTCCCTCCATAAACTCTCCCTCTTGTGTCCATCATTATGAGTATAAATGACTCTAAGTTAGGTTTTAAACTGAGTTCTAAGATCCTTCACACTGCAATGAATAAATTGATCTGTCATGTGGCTCACTATCACTTGAATATGGCTGCTCCATAATATCCAGATTCTACCATTCATAGCACATGAGTAGTTGAAACATACATTCCATCCTTTAACTATCTTCTTCTGGATTTTCTTTGCTTTATGCTCCTTGACTCTAGTTTCTATGCATCCCATAATATCTACTTTATTGGTATCAATAAGAGTTTTAATCTCTTTTTGCTTATGGGCTTGATTTATCCCCATAATATTCCAAGTAACAATTATCATTTGGATATTAGAGGGTCTAGTGGTCCTGGTTCAGCTTGTTGACCACTCCTTCCTTTATCCATATGCATAGCAATACTCTTGCCTTTATCAATCTGCTTCCCCATTTCTGCAATATTACATCCAGTTTCAAGGGCCTTATTTCCCTCTCTTACTGAACTTTGCATATCACTAGTCTGCAATGCATTTCCTTTTCTATCTTTCACATTTTTAACACATTCTCTATCTTGTGCATCTTCATGTACTGTCATCACTCCTAACTGAGTATCTGCATTCACTTGAGTTTGTTTGACAAGCCAGGTTTGTTTCATAGTCTTCCCCTACTTCTTGCCTCTTCTCCTCTGCCTTTTCTTCCTCTCCTCATCCTTTATCTCCTGTCTCTCTTCACATTTAGTTTTATACAAGCAATCCATAGAATCATGCCCAAACCTTAAACAATCATTACAAAAACTAGGCTTCCAGTCATAGTCAATTGCTTGAATCAGTGAACCATAAGGTGATTCTATCTCAATCTGGTCTGGTAGTGTATAGGCAGCATCCACCTCCACAAGGACTCTAGCATAGGATATCTTTTCATAGTGAGAAGTAAATTTATCTATGTATAATGGTTTTCCAATAGCAGTTGCCATTTTGCTAAGAGCTTCAGTCAACCAAAATCGCTCTGGCAGCCCAGGAAACCTTACCCATATTGTAATTGTACTTAGAACATCCTTGTTGAATGAAAAATCAATTTCCCAAATTCTGAGTACCATAGGCTTGTTCCTGTATGTGTAAGGTCCTGACTGTAGAACTTGATCCCTATCAGCTATGGTATTGAATCGAAAAATACAGTACCCCTCAGCATGCACCAGGATCTAAGGTTTTGTAACAAAGTTCTAGACATTCATCACAAAATTCTCCATAGCTTTTTCATACGAATTTTCTCCAATTATATAGCCAATTAGAGAAGTTTTCTAATAATTTTCCTGAGATTGTAAATCTTCCTCACACAATTTAACAATCTTCTTACCATCTCAATCAATTGGAGGCACAAATGATAGTGTTTTACCCATTTACGAGCTACGATTACCTCGAACAATATAAGCTGTCGTAGGTGTTAGTTTCTCTGATCCACTGGCTTCTGAATATTGCTTCCCATAAACCTGTAGGGAAGTTCACTTCAAATGGGATGGTCCATACGTCGTACAAGAATCTTACTCAAGTAAGGCTTACAAGATGGTTGATGCAGATGGCATGAGAATCGGCTCTATCAATGGCATGTTTTTGAAGAAGTATTATCCTTGAAGGTGCAACGCTTCTAGATGCATGAGCCTGAACTGCATGTTCCTACACTTTTGGCTCGTATGAGTCTAAACTATGTATGGCCCACCACCAAAACAAAAACAAAAAGTTACCCATTCTGAACTACCGTGACTTGATCCTCTTCACCGAGGTATGTAGGCAGCTTAGAGTTTCATTCAAAGTATAGTCGCATAAGTTCAAAAGATACATAATCCCCCAATCGTTGTACGAATGAAGTACAATAGAATGCAATCCATTCAATCAGCACTTGAAAATCGAGTTGAGATACCATTCATTTATTAATATTTGGATCCCATTTGATTTAAAAGGGGCAAGTCGCCATGGTAAATTGGTGTCTTCAATGAAATTATAAATATATTTTAGGGGGATGCCAAGATTTTGCATTGTAGTCCGAGGATTCGCTATGCCTTCATGTTCACCAAATCTTCAAGTTTTATTTTTGGTGTGCCTTCACGACGTTTCTAATTCAGTGAGACTTGAACCCAAGACATTTGGTGAGAATGAAGCTCTTGAATTTCAATTTCTAACAATTAAAAAAGTCTTACAATCTCAAGGCTTCCACACCAAGATACAAATATTTTGGTGATGTCTCTCTAATTTGGAATTATCGGCATACCAGAAACCAAAGTCGACTTCGAACTATCATCTGAAACTATCCTTAAGCCATTAAATTTTACATTATGGATATGTTTTAGATTTTGATGTTTAGTTTCCAAGAAATCAAGTGGTTCATAATTTCAACGTCCCTACTTCAAGATACAAATCTTTAGGCGAAGTCGCACAAATCTGAAATCGTAAGTGTGTTAGATTTAGTATTAACTTAGAAATATTATCTGAAACTATCCTTAAGGTATTAAATTATTCATTTGGGATATGTTATGTATTTGGAAGTTAAGTTTCCAATAGATCAAATGATTTATGATTTCGACGTTCCTACATCAAGATACAAAAGTTTTGATGAAGTCGTGTGGAATCGTCGCCGCGTCAGAATTTAATATTGATTGCAAGTTAACTTTTCAAAATATGCCAAGATATGATTTTTTAATGAGATTGCGCAAATCTAAAATTTTCAACGTGGTGGAATTTAAAGTTGGTTTCAAAATATTATCTGGGGTGATTCTGAAGGTGTTTGATTCTAAGTTTTAGATATATTTTAGATATTGAAGTCTAATTTTCTAGAAATCAAACGGTTCGTTATTTGGACTCTCCCACGACAAGATATTAATCTTTTGTTATAAGCGCGTGAAGCTGAAAATTATGAGACTAAGATAAAAGTCGAACAATGTAAAGCAAAAGAGAAGTAATCTTATTTAAGATGAAATAAATATCCACTAGGTCAATCTAACATAAAGATAGAAGGGAGATAATGCTAATAGTCCAATCTAAACAGAACCTGTAGTTGATCAATTCTTGGCAGCTAGTCTCTAGGTTCTTCTTCTCCTCCAGATTAGCCAAGTCATCAACACTCAACAAATTTACGTTGTCATATGAAGAGAGCTCAATCTCCTTAGCTGAAACTTTTGCTTGAATCTCTTCAACCTCCTTTTGAGTCGCTTCTATAACACCTTCGAGATTCTCCCTCTCTTGTTATGATGTCTGCAACTGCTTCACAACTCTCTTCAGTTTCTTTTCACTAGAGAAACTTTCTTGAATTTCTCACTTGCTTCAAGACTGAACGATTCGAGCCGCCCCTTAGCTTTCGAAATTAGCTCTAGCTTCTCATCTTCACTCTTCTTATCAGCCATATTGGATCGCTCTTGGTCATATGATGCGGCAAGCTCAAAAAGAGAATCCAGTAAACCCTCTAATGGAGAAAGATCCAAAATATTCGTCTTCTTCATATCCTCGAAAATCTCAATGATTTGCTCCCTATAAGATGAGAGCAATTCTGCACGAGTTTCGGATAGTCTAGTGCAAATATCCTCCCAAAGTGCCAAGATGAATTCTTTTTTGCGATTAAAGACAATGCTCTTTCCTTCAAAAATAGATATTGTTGTATTTGTCATTGGTGGAACGTGAGTTATCTCATTTGGAGTTTTTCTTTTTACAGTTTTTGTTATGAGGAAGAGATGATGCCTTTGAAGATGACTTCACTTTAGACGTAGGCCCCCCAATAGATTCATCACTCACTTGCGGCTTGTCATGTGGGGATACCATCGGATGCCCAATGGCGTTTAACTTCATAAGGAAAAGGCAAAGAAAGTAAGTAATTTATAATGAAGATATTCGTTAAGAAAAAGAAGGAAAACAGGAAGGTGATTGATTTTACCTCTTTGTTATAAGCTTTATGCGTTCTTGAGGGACTATCAACACTTGGAACCTCTACGAACTCTACTAGGTTAAGCCATTTCCTTTTCCAATTTTGATCTTCATTGGTACTATGGCTTGTATCTTGAGGAACTCGCGTGCTAAATGGAAGAGTTGGAGGGTGTTTCTCTATATCTGTTAAACTGCACACCACCTCTTATGTTGTGAAACTACTTTTGGGATTGGAGTAGGTGGCTCTTTGACTTTTGAGAGCATCTTTCCAACACCTTGATCTTCATCTCCTAAAGGACTAGTAGATTTTAGCCCAACATTGTCTACCAGATCTTGTAAATTATCCTCGAGAAACTTCCCATGCGCTTTCTCCCACCAAGACATATAATTGGTGGAGAAAAGCTTCTCCACAGGATCTCCAGTTGGGGGAAAAGCTGCATATGACATAGACCGAAACAGTATGCAAATCCTCCAAAATCTAAGTCCTTCATCTAGAGAGGCGCTACGGATATCATTCTCCAAAAAATCGGGGACGTTCTGGTAAAACCCAAATAAAATACCAAACCAATGCTGGCTATATGGCTCGATGATGAATGAGTTATCATACCTCAAAGGGAGGTAATTAAAACGTAAGCTCATGAAGCAATTTGACTCCAACTCTTGAGAGGCATCATTATCCACATAATAATAAGGACAAGAATTGGTTAACATTGTTGGTGTCCAAACTATATCCTCTCTATTGTGGATGCGTTTTCTTGCATCCTTCTCGCCAAAGTACCTCTTGTGACCCTCTCCTGAGTATGCCACCATCAAAGGGAAAGACGGACCTTTAGCAAGTGGATAATAGGTTTTGAGGTAATGTGCAAGCCAACCATAAACATAATGGATAGGAAAACAAACTTTGACCTGATCAAGTTGGGAAGAACATGAAATCTTACTCAAAACAATGATAAATACTCTCCAAAACTGGGACCTAAAGGCTAATCTTTCGCCTGCTTGCCATCATGCTTGCCATCTTAAAAGTCTCGAGACGGATGAAGTTCTCTTCCATATAGGGAAACACAAAAGCACATAGCCAAATTGATAAGAAGGCTGCTATATATGTTTCATCTTTCTTGTCATACCTCACCCTAAACTTGGAGAATATAGCTTCTTGATCACTCGACCACCTAGTTGTCTCGGGGATAACTCTATTAGGATTATCTGTCGACTTTAGGCGCGCGGATTTCTTTTCCTTTCGCAATGGGGAAGGTTGATATATTAAAGCTTTTTTATACCAAATATTTGTCTCGCAAGATTGAGGAATAAATCTCATCTGCTTTTCGTCCAAACCGATGAGTTCTCTTGTCTCAGATACCACTTCGTCGTATAGAGAACCTACAATGGGCAGACCTCCAAGGATATGTAAGTCCCAAATAGAGATAGATAGTTCCCCAGCTGATGTAAGAAGCGTTTTCGTCTTGGGGAACCAAGCCTCAAAAAATGCTTGTAAAATGTTTGAGTTTCAATCATAAGTGAAAAGTAAGGCATAAACAGCATCATAAATCTTTGCTATACTCAGGGTTTGTTGGCTCTGCCAAGTACATCTTCAGCCCATTCCCAATATCCTGGAATATGACGATACTCGCCCTCGGTTGTTGTTGTGTTTCCCAACATACTTCGCCTTTAATTATGTGACGCCCTAAGTTTGGAAGGGTGCTAGCAATTTTTACGTGGCGATGGATTGGCCCTTGGAGATACCACATCTTGGATAATGGATTAGAAGTAGACTTATGCTCCAAGGTCCAGTTTTCTATACGAAAGGAGTTCCTCAAAGAAGGCTATGAGGCTGCTATCATGACCCAATTTAACCCTCCGAAAGGTGTAGTGATGGCACCTAGTCTTCACGACTAGGTAAGCCTAATATTATGAAAAACTTAAAGAAATCAAAATGATAAGGGATAAAACAACATATCGTAAATAGCTGAAATAAAATAGTGCCACTCGGCGTATACAAAATAATCTCCCAAGACCCAGAATGTCGCTAAATCACAAGCTTCTATAATCTATGTAGCTCTATACAAAATTCTGAAGATAAATAAAGAAAGTCTCTAGACGAGGGAGTAGAAGGGGACTTTGAGGGTCTGTGGACACAAGCAGAAGTACCTTGAAGTCTCATGGAATCAGCAACACGCACTAACCCCAAGGCTGATAGCTCGTACCTGGATCTGCACATGAAAAACATGTGCAGGAAAGGGCATGAGTACACCACAATGATACCAAGTAAGTGCCAAGCCTAACCTCAGTTGACTAGTGACGAGGTCAGGTCAAGGCCATACCCGGAGTAAATATAATAATTAAACAGTAAGATATATATAAATTTACGGTAAAACAACTAAAGGAATTCACAAAATTTATAGTTATGGGAGCCCTCGGTTCAGAACAAGGTAAACACAATAGGGAATCTCCCGGGATACCGTCCCGTAGTTCCGAATGATTATGCAGTACAGGGGGATCTCCCGGAATACGTCTGTAGTCCCAAAAGTATATATGCAGTGTTGGGGGGTCTCCGGGAATATGTTCGTAGTCCCAAAATAAATATGCAAGACATGGGGATCTTCCGAAATGCGTCAGTAGTCCCAAAGTAAATATGCAGTGCTAGGGGATCTCCCGGAATACGTCCGTAGTCCCAAAGTGAATATGCACCGCAAGATAAAATGACAGGCATGGCATCGAGTTATACAGTTTAGACTAAACACAGATAATGGGAAATATGAATCGAACTAAGCATGTCGCAGAGAATGTCAAATAGGCAGTTAAAACACGTAATCATGTTTCCCTAATCTAAACTAAGCAATTAAACATAATAGTGCAGTTTAATAAGGGAAAAACTGTTTATGACTTAGAAAGGAAAAAAATGATTTTTGCAACAATAGCCCGTGTACGTACTCACCAGCTCACGTACACGGTGCTCACACATCAATTAATACCAAACATCCTAAGAGAAAGTTCCCCAACACAAGGTTAGGCAAGCCATTTACCTCGAACCGCTCAAATCAACCTGATATCATGCTCTTGCCACGAGTATCCAACTCCGAATGGCCCAAATCTAATCTAATCAATTTGCATAATGTAAATACGACTACAAGTAACTACTTTAGCTAATGAATTCGAAGCTAAGGAATGAAAATAGGAAAAATACCCAAAAAGTCTCCCCGGGCCCATGACTCGGAATCGGATAAAAGTTACCAATTTAGAACACACATTCACTCACGAGACCACTTGTCCAAATATTATCAAATTTCTACGCCTAAAATCCGATCAAACCACAGAATTTAGATTGGGAATTTCCCCCCCCCCCCCAATTCCCACTTCCACTCAAATTCCTTGATTAAGTGAAGAAAATTACTATAGCTTAATGAAATAAACGAATTAGAGCTAGGAATTGTTACCCAATGATTTCCTCTTCAAAAACCTTGCAAAATCGCCTTCTATCGAGTTATAAATCAACTTTTGAGTTATGAACAAAAATCCCTCAATTTCACTTTTTCTGACCAGCAATTTCCGCTTCTGTGCTCCTAGGACCGCATCTGTGGAAGAAATCATCGCAGGTGGGAACTCACTAAACTGGGATGGGGTCGCATCTTCGGGCATTGGGCCGCATCTGCGAGCTCGCTTCTGCGGTCCCCCAACCGCACATGTGATTCCAGCTGCCAAGGTCCATATCTGCATTTGTGTCTCCCTAGCCACTTTCGCGGCTCCACACCTACAGTCCAATATACGCAGGTGCAAAAATGACAGGTGCAGCAACTTCAGCAAAGGCATAAGTCCCAAACCAATCCGTTTAGCATCCAAAACTCACTAGAGGCCCTAGGGACCTCAACCAAACATCCCAACCTATCCTATAACACCATACGAACTTAGTCGATCCTTCAAATCCCATCGAACAACATCAAAAACATGAATTAAGCACGGATTCAAGCCTAAGAACTTAGGATTTACCAAATTCTAGAAACAACTCCGAAATGCATCACACCTAGTCCAAATGACTTCAAATTTTATACACAAGTCACAAATGACACTACGAACCTACATCCACTTCCGGAATTCCATTCCGAGTTCGATATCAAAATTTTTCATACCGGCCGAAATCGTCGAAAATCTAACTTTCGCTAATTCGAGCCTAAATTCACTACAGACCTCCAAAAGACATTCCGAATGCGCTCCTAAGCCCAAAATCACTCAACGGAGCTAACTGACTTGACCGTATTCTATTCTGGATCCGTCTTCACACAGTTCTGACTACGGTCCCAATTCTAAGACTTAAACTCACATCTAGGGACTAAGTGTCCCAAAACTCTCTGAATTCCATAACCCAACACTCCGGCAAATCCCAAAAGCAGAAACAAATATGGGGAAAGCAGTTAATAGGGGATCGGGCTTCTAACTCTTAATATGACTGGCGGGGTCGTTATAGTTGCATAACGGCCAGCTTGTGGGGTGTGAACCAAAAGCTTGATTTGTTGTATGCCATCTTCAGTCTCAATTACGAGATATCTAAGTTTGGAGGAAGGTGAGGTATAGTCTTTGAAATTTTCCATCGCTTCGGGCTGCAAAAAAAAAAGTCATCAAAGTCCAAATCAAGAATATTAGAATGGGCATAAAGGTCTAAATGGATGAAATGGCCTCCGATAGTCGGGCCACTTGAGAGTAATCTCTCCGATAGTCGGGCCATCTTGAGAGTAATCTCTCTGATAGTCGGGCTACCTTGAGAGTAATCTCTCCGATAGTCGGGTCATTTTGAGAGTAATATCTCCGATAGTCGAGCCATATTGAGAGTAATCTCTCCGATAGTCGAGCAATATTGAGAGTAATCTCTTAGATAGTCGATTCACATTAAGAGTAATCTCTCCGATAGTCGGGTCACCTTGAGAGTAATTTCTCCAATAAATGAACCATGAAAGTAATCTCTCCGATATTCGGGCAGGGATAAGTACGCATCCCCTCACACCCTATGATTGTCTTTTTCATGCAAAGATCATCTCATTAAACAAGAACATATCCTTCATGCAAAGATCATCTCATTACACAAGAACATATCCTTCTTGTTTGGGCTACAAAAACAAGAAACAAAAAAAAACAAAGGGAAAACCAAAATAAATACACATATAAGAGATTACCTTCACAGGAAAGGTTGACTCAAACGGCTTGCAAATATCGTGAGTTTATATTCAGCAACGAATTAGCACGTACCAATTTATAAATTGCGAAAGGCGGCTGCTGAAGATTTATTACCAATGTGGGGTCAATTAAAGAGGAGGTCTCATGTACAAGTAAATGTCGAATTTGACTCTTAGGCATCATTTGTTTGCACTTAATGGAGGTCTGAATCTCAATCATTCAGATCTCAGACATTAAGTGCATTTGTTTTTAAAGTCTGAATCTTAATTATTCAGATCTTAATAACTAAGTGTGTTTGTTATTTAACTTCACAACCACTTAATGGGTCTGTATGATTAAGATCTATAACAGAGACTTAATTTCATTAAGAGTCTATCATCCATATTCATTACTAACTGCCACCACCGCCTACCATTATCAACTACCACCATACCACCCACAATAACCATACTCAACCATTACTACCACCACCATCCTCAATCATAGCCGTCACCATTATCGACTACCACCACTACCATCCCCACCACTCCCACCACCATCATTCTCAACCACAACCAACACTTTGCCACCTCAACTACCACAACTAACCACTCCATCACCATCAACAACCATGTTGGCACTGCCATCATTATAAACTACCACTACCTACCACCACTTTCCTCAATCACAACTACCACCACTACCCGTCATTATTAACTATCACTATCCACCATCCCCAACCTCAATAATAATTGCCACCACTACAAATCACCACTAGCTACTACCCTGAACCACCACCATCAACAAAAAATTATCACCAACCACCGTCTTAAGTCGACATTCACAAGCACCATTGTTAGCCATCACCACCAGCAACTACCATATTTTAAAACACTATATGTTTTATTGATAGAATATTATATTAATTAGTAGTTCATTTAAATTTTATGTTTATTCATTTTTAAATAAAGATAAATTTTATACATTCATGTATTAAAAATCAAACAATCTTGATTATTTAGTATTCAGATCTTCATACACATCTTAATATTCAGATGTGTATACTAGGGGTGTTCATAAAAACCCGAAAAACCGAACCAAACTGACCAAAAAAATCGATACTTTTTAGGTTTGGTCTGGTTTTGGTTTGAATTTTAAAAACCGATCAAATTTGATTTGGTTTTGGTTTTAATAAAAAATTAACCGAAAAAAATTTGAACCAAACCGACTATAGAAGTAGATATTTAAATTTATTATTACACCTATATATATGTACATTTTTATATAAAGTTTCTAAAATGTTATGGTACATATTAGTCGTTTGTATTTTAAGTCTAGTTCTTTGCTATTACAATAATCTAATTATTTGCCTTTACATTCTATTTGATTCGTAGTTTGCTTTTACTAAGTACAAGAATTATTTCATGTTAAAAATAATCAATTTTTAATTGAGTACTTAAATTATTAATCACTATTTTATTCAATTATCATCAATATATCATGGTAAATGATAGATTTCTCAAAGACCAATTGGTTGGTAGTGTTATTCATATGAAATTTGGATTTGTAGGAAATTAAAATTGTAGGCAAGTCATGAAGTAGGGGCATTTGCAGGCAATTAAAATTTTATTCATATGAAATTTGGATTTAATCTCAAATTAAATATATTTTGTCCCAAATAAATATTGTGGCTAATATATATTGACTTAATTATTTAAATCTAATTAAATTTATTTAAATAAACGTCCAATATTATTGGGCTATCCCTTTTAATTGGGCTACGAATGGTGAGCCACTTCATTAGTGTCAAAGCCCAAATTTCTAACCTTAGGGATCGTAATGGTGCCTAACACAACACTTGCTAGGCAAGCCAATGTTAGAGTTTGCTTAACTATTTACTTTAATTAACCATTTAAACAGGATAAAATAATTTTAAATTAATACTTGTCACACCTCCTTTTTCACCCCGGGGGCGATAGGGGAGTTTTTCCAATTAAAGTGACATTATTCGAATTTGGAATTATTTATTTAAATTCAGAGTCGCCGCCCGGATTTTTTACGGTGTTCCGGGACACCATTTATTTATTGAAATCCCAAACCGAGGAAATTTTTGACTCTGTTTAAAATGTCTGCGAACCAGAAATCCGGATAAGGAATTCTGTTAACCCGGGAGAAGGTGTTAGGCATTCCCGAATTCCATGGTTCTAGCACGGTCGCTTAACTATTAATATTTAGCCTAATTATCTAATTATTTACATATTTTAAACCTATTGTGCTTTTTAGCCTTTTTCACTTTTTAAACCGCTTTTAATATTTATGGATTTATCTTGAAATAAGTCACGAAACGTGCACTTGTTATGCTTTTGGACATGTTACAATTATTCCACATGAAATGCACCAACAATTGCAACACGTGATTTTAATATAGTTTGAAGTTGAAGTCCGAGACATGAGTTGTTGCACCCGAGTGTAGATTACGTAGTCAAGACTATGGTCATGACGTTTTTATAATGCCTATTTGAGCCGATGTTTGATTATTCTTTATGTTTTTTATTTGAAGGAACAATTTAGTTTTAAGATCAATTAGGACATTTGTGGATTTATGTTAGACAATTCACGGTGGCGTGTGAACACATGGCAAACAGGTCACATGAAATGCACCCGCGGTTGTTATGTGCGTTTTTATTAATTTCTTAGAGTTGAGGGTCGGGGGCATGATTTGCCACTCCCGAGTGTAGGTTATGGGATCATGGCTATGCCACGATGATTTAATTTCTTATTTAACGCAAAGTTATTATTTTTCATAAGTTCTTTGTCTTTTCCTAAGTTATTTATAGTATTAGTATAAGGAGAATTTTTAGGATACAAAGTACTTTTTCAAAGCATTCTAAGACTAAGTTTCCTAGTCTAAGGATGAGAGTTTAGGCCATAGCCAAATCTGGCCCAATTTTGAATACCCATTGATACATCAACCAATATGTAACCAGCATATAGGATATATAAAAAAAAACTAAGAAGACTGAATTAGTTCTAAAATGTAAGGAAATACGCAAAGAATTTGCAATTTCAAATGGATCTATAAAATGCGGATTTCATCCCAATTTATTCAAAAGCAACTAGATTTATGACGGCTATTTTTCAATTCCAATAGAATTAGGGAGATAACGACACACATCTAGTGTTCCGTAAACAGCCGACGTACAAGTATAACAACGCGAATGAGCAAAATATACAAGTAATTACTATTCTTATAATTCCAGGACCAAGCAGATCTACATAAAACAGCGTGACCAAACACATAACAAACGATTAGAAAAAGACAATTTCACAATGACAGATTTATACCACCAGAAATCATGAACTTGATTTTATTCACATCCTAGTCATACGTATTCTGGAAAATGGCTGTTCCTAAACATTTGTTTTCAAATAATATTTTGAAAATTGGTTTAGTCTAGAGGAAAAAAGAATACAAGGCTTAAATTAAAAATAGCCTAGAAGAGAGCTCAACTAGTATACATAAACCAGACAGCAATCTGAAGAATCTAAGATGAATTTTAACTTGCATAAGTTGTCCAAAATCAGTAAGTTTCTTATGCCATCAATGGTCTGTTATTCAGTGGTTAAGTCCATCTTAATGAGCAAGAAATCACAAACTTAAGCCCTAAATAAAGCAAAATAATTTTGGCATTTCATTGTCCAGCATAGAACTCAATTGTTAATATCTAACTTAAATCTTCAGATTTAAATATTTGAACAGATAAAATCGATGAAGAGGAATCCAGTAGCTAACCATTATGAACACACAAAAACGACACACAGATTTAATAAAAGTCCAAGCCTTCATTCACATAATTGAAGGAGAATTACAAATGAGCAATCACATACCTAAAAGTCGGTGAAACAGACTTCGACAATCAAATAATGGCCAAAAAATCCCATGCTGAAGCTCAGCTACGACAGATTCAAAGTAGCAAACAAAAGCTACGAATTCGACTTCCACAACTCGTACAAACCAGAAGAAGAAGAAGCTGAGTTTTTCTTTTAATCAATTTTTTCTTCAGTTTTTGCTTAGAAATCCCAGCTCTTCTTTTGTTTTTCAAACCTAACGATTTTTAGATCTTCAGTTGTTTTTCCTAGCTTTTGTTTATGTTGTCTGGACATAGGAGCGTCCCCTGATACCCGTCGAGAAAAGATGACTGAAAGGAGAGGAAAAGGAGTCGCCGGCTAAGAAGGGCTGGTGACGCGCCAACGACTGGTTGTTCGAGATTTGGTGAGAGGGGGTTGTTCGAGATTCAGGTGAGAGGAAGGGGGAGAGAGGCGAACGCTGATGGGGAGGGGTTCGTCGTCGCCGGTGTTTCTAAGGGGGAGGGGTCTGTTTGTTTAGAGGGTGAGGGAGAAGCACAAAACGACGCTCCTCCTAAAAGGGTCTCCTTTGGTCTCTTTTGTTGAAGATGAGAGGGTGATAGAGATGAGGAGGGGGTGGCAGCTCAGCTAGGTTCTTTTTCTGAAGAGGGAGGGTCTTGTTTGTTTTAATAGGTGAAGGAAGCGGGTGGGGCAGGCGGGTCGAGTCGGGTAGGCAGGCGGGTTTTGAGTGGATTTAAGGGAATTGGGCCATGAAAACTGGCCCAGTGCGAATTTAGCCTTAACAACCTTTTCTTCTTTTATGCTTTTGTAGAATTAGCCACTTTAGACTCAAATTTAATTTAAATCTATTTTTTGGCTAGCCTATGTATTTATTTTATCTAGTGATGGACTAGTGAAACTAATTGATTAATTAACCTACGAATGTAATTTTGATTTTTAGAAGATGTATTTGATAATGTAACTAAATCCTAAAAATGCAGTTTAAACCCAAATGGGACGAAATGAAAAATGAGATAATTCTTTTATGATTTTTTCTATAATTTTAAAGTAGTAAACATGCATGAAATGAAATTAAATAAAGAAAAGTTCCTAAAACTTATAAAAATCATTTTTGATTATTTTTAGGAGTAATTTCCATGCGGGGCAAAAATTGGGTGTTCACAGCTGCCCCTCTTTGCTTGAGAACATGAAGAGTTTTCGGGCAAGAATAAAGTGAGCAACTACGAGCAATTTTTTTCCCGCTTGGTACTCCATTTGGAAGCATTTTGAAAAAGTTTTGACCGAACCTTGCTTCAGAGGTTGCTTACATATCCTTGGCTATAAAGGAATTAGGTCAGTGTAGTTCTGAAAGTTTTGGTAGCTGGGACTACTGGGAAGCCGTGATTTCACTGCTGTTGCTGCTACTTACTGCTTGCTGAGCTCCTTATTACACCAAAATCAAAAATGAAAAATACTAAACTAGCCTATTAGCTACGAGTTACAAAATTCCTATCTACAAGTCTTCTGAAGCTTGATCTTGAGTCTTGGTTGGTTCTTCGTGCGGACTCTTATATGAATCTTGATGCTTGTTGGCTGCAGATGCTAGTTCATTCTTCTACAGTTTTTTCGGATCAATAATGGACATGCATAGTTTGTGACTTCAATCCGTCTCGAGCAGACCACATCTTTTCCGATTTTGTACTTTGGGGTTCAACTCTTTTCTTTTCTTCTTTTCTTTTATTCTGAATTGAGACGTCTTCTTTTGGTTGTCTCGAATCCATTGTCCTAAAAATGCAATCTGCACAAAATCAAAAAGCAAACGAACAAAATTTTCTGCCCCAGTTTTCACCAGGAAAATTTCGCGAGTTATTGTAATAAATTCTATGCTACTTTATTATTGAAAGCAATGAAAAGCCGGGAATTGTGCATCCGGAGTTATTGTAGTCTAGGGAGTGGATAACCTATGCCTAAAGAGTAAAATCAACTAGGGATTGGAGACCCTATGTTGGAAAAGATCGACAGGTTATGCTGCCGTCAAGAAAAGATCACCAGGTTATGCCGGTGTCTGGGGAAGGATCAACAGGCTATGTCGTTGTCAAGAAAGAGATCACCAGCTTATGCTGGTGTCTGGGAAAAGGTCAACAGGTTATGACGTTACCTGGGGAAAAGAGATCACTAGGTTATGCAAGTGTGAGGGAATGATCAACAGGTTATGCTGTTTTCAGGAAGAGATCACCAAGTTATGCCGGTGTCTGCTAGGGAGTGGTACCCTATGTTGGAAAGAAGACTAGGGAGTGGAGACCCTATGTCTAAAGTAAAATCAACAAGGGATTGGAGACCCTATGTTGGAATAGCGACTAGGGAGTGGAGACCCTATGTCTAAAGTAAAATCAACAAGGGATTGGAGACCCTATGTTGGAATAGCGACTAGGGAGTGGAGACCCTATGTCTAAAAATAAAATCAACTAGGAATTGGAGACCCTATGTTGGAAAGAAGACTAGGGAATGGAGACCCTATGTCCAAAATAAAATCAACTAGGGATTAGAGACCCTATGTTGGAAACAAGACTAGGGAGTAGAGACCCTATGCCTAAAATAAAATCAACTAGGGATTGGAGACCCTATGTTGGAAAATGAGACTATTGAATTGTGTACCTATGCTAAAATGAATTAAGAAAGATTTTTTTTTTTTCGAATTTTTTTTTGGTATCTTAGGAGAAAGATTCATCAGACTAGTTTTTCATTATCTTAGGAGAAAAATTCATCAGACTAAGACATTTATCCTAGGAGAAAGATTCATCAGACTAAGATTTTGATCCTAGGAGAAAGTTCATCAGACTAGGTTTTCTATCTTAGGAGAAATATTCATCAGACTAAGATTTCGATCCTAGGAGAAAATTCATCAGACTAGGTTCCTTATTTTGTTATCTTAGGAGAAAGATTCATCAGACTAAGATCTATATCCTAGGAGAAAGTTCATAAAACTAGGTCTCTTTTTGTTATATTAGGAGAAAGATTCATCAGACTAAGATCTACATCCTAGGAGAAAGTTCATCAGACTAGGTTTTCTATCTTAGGAGAAAGATTCATCAGACTAAGATTTTTATCCTAGGAGAAAGATTCATCAGACTAGGTCTTTTTTTCTCTTTTTTTTTGGTATCTTAGGAGAAATATTCATCAGACTAATATTTCTATTGGGAGGAAAATCCATCAGACTAGGACTTTTTATCCTAGGAGGAAAAATGTGAAGAGTAATGACGACATTCTATGTACACTAGCAAGACAAATAAAGGTAAAGGTTTGAGAAACTTCCCTTTTTCGGCTCTTCTCTTCTTCTTTTTTTTCTTTTCTTATTGTTTGTAGTTGTTTTTTTAACCACTTTCTTTCACTGCTTTGTTCCTGTTTCAAACAAAGAAAATTTTGTCAGTTTTAAAAGTGGTGGTCGGTTTGTGGCCTTGAGTCCTGAGCAGCTTGGCTTTTGCTCAATCAGCTTGAGTCGGTTTCAAGAGACTTTTGCTCTGCATCAACCTTGATTGTTTCACACCCAGTACCATTTGTATTTGTGTCTCAATCAACCTTATCCCAACTGGAGACCTTTGCTTAGGTGACCTTTCCTGATATCTTAAATGACTTCCTGCTTTTTGGAGCAATTTATCTATCAGAGAGAATCATCAGTTATCTTTACTTGCGGTAAGTAGGCTGACAATGGTCTTTTGGGGGGAAGCCTCTGAGTGAATCCTCAATGCATGTTGACTGTAGCATTGGATTGCCGGCCAAACTCAATTTTGTGCAACTGAAAAGCTGATAGCAGATTTTAAAATCTTTTCTTGCTTGTTTTGACAAAGACTGAATCAGAGTGAAGGACAAAATGATTCAAAGAAGCAAGTATTAACAAGAAATGCCCCTGTCGGAAGGACAGAAGGAAGAGAGTTATTTTTTTCTCCTTTTTTTTGCGGTAACTAGCCTTAATGATCATGACATGTATTGGAATTAATGGCCGATCTATCAAACTGATCAAATCTTCCCTTTCACCATTCTTATGACCTTTGAAGTCGGGCTTGTTTGTGCCAATTCTTTACATCAGCTTCACGACTCACTTTCGACTAGTGGTGCCACGAGGGGTTTTCACCAACAAGTCTCTCTCATTTATTTTCTCTACTTACCATCGCCTTATAGTGCCCGTGAGGGTTTTCACTAGTAAGACTCTCTCATTTTTCTTTTATTTTTTCTTTTATTTCTTTTTCTTTTTATTTTGTGAGCAACTTGACAGTGTTCTATGTCGTGTGACAACCGTTGCTGATTCCATGCTTTCTTTCGTGAGCAACTGACAGTGTTCTATATCGCGTGACAACCGTTGCTCATTGCATACTTCTCTTGGCATTCTTGAAGGCATTTCAGGAGGTCTTTATTTGGAAGGTTTTTGGATAAGGTAGGAAAGAAGGGTCGGCATGAAGGCTCAAAGTAGACTCAAAATGAGGGTTTGTAGACTTACAACTCTTGGAATCGACTCTTTCAAAAGTGAAATAAAATTTCTGCCCTAGATTTAGCTACTGGGGATTTTTCTGGATTTTTTTTTCTTTTTCTTTTGAATCTTATTTGGTTGGACCGAACCGTGTAATCTGCCTACGTATCCTCTTTTTTTTAGGAATCAGGTCTAACATAGTCCAAACATCTGACCTAACTATTTTTCATCTTTCTTTCTTTTTCTCATGTTTTTCTTTCTCATTTTCTTTCTTCCTCTTTTTTTTTTCAAAACAGATTACCCCAACTTCTTTTTTTTAGGGCATAGATCTCAAACTATTCTTTTCTTCTCTTTTTTTTTTCATTTGAACTTTCTAAGAGTTGCCGCAGTTTGTTTTCTTGGGGCATGAATTTTTTTTTTCATTTTCACTTCTTTCTTTTTTTCATTTTCTCTCTTTTTTTTTTGGACTTTTGACTCTAAACTTGATTCCAAGAGAGGGTGGTCAAAGAAAAATGACACCAGCTCAAAAAGGGTAGAGAAGGGTATATAGTGTTTAGATAGAAGAAAAAGGGTCTCCCAGCCTCGAGAACGCCAAAACATATTATCCTTTGCGATCATAGCGTTGATGAACATGTCTATCTTCTTGGTGTGTCGTGGTCAAAAGACACTTTTCATCCATTAATGCCAAACTTTCGATCAAGCTTCAATTGATTAAACATCCTCAAGCCCGATCTTCACAATGATTTGAAGGTGAATTTTACTCGACCTTAATTCCAAAGTATTTCAACTCTTTATTCATCCTCAAAATTGTCTCTTTCTCACTTATCTCATTCAAGACTAAATCAGTTTTTTAAGATTTGTTTTCATATAATATTTTGAAAATTTGGTTTAGTCTAGAGGACATAAGAATACAAGGCTTAAATTAAAAATAGCCTAGAAGAGAGCTCAATTAGTATACATTAACCAGACAACAATCTAAAGAATATAAGATGAATTTTAACTTGCATAAGTTGTCCAAAATCAGTAAGTTTCTTATTCCATCAATGGTCTGTTATTCAGTGGTTAAGTCCATCTTAATGAGCAAGAAATCACAAATTTAAGCCCTAAATAAAGCAAAATGATTTTGGCATTTCATTGTCCAGCATAAAACTCAATTGTTAATATCTAACTTAAATCTTCAAATTTAAATATTTGAATAGATAAAATAGGATGAAGAGGAATCCAGTAGCTAACCATTATGAACACGCAAAAACGAGACATAGATTTAATAAATGTCCAAGCCTTCATTCACATAATTGAAGGAGAATTACAAATGAGCAATCATACCTAGAAGTCGGTGAAACAGACTTCGACAATCAAATAACGGCCAGAAAATCCCATGCTGAAGCTCAGCTACGACAGATTCAAAGCAGCAAACAAAAGCTACGAATTCGACTTCCACATCTCGTACAAAACAAAAGAAGAAGAAGCTGAGTTTTTCTTTCAATCAATTTTTTCTTCAGTTTTTCCTTAGAAATCCCAGCTCTTTTTTTTTTTTCAAACCTAACGATTTTTAGATCTTCAGTTGTTTTTCCTAGATTTTGTTTATGTTGGCTGGACATAGGAGCGTCCCCTGAGACCAGTCGAGAAAAGACGACTGAAAGGAGAGGAAAAGGAGTCGCCGGCTAAGATGGGCTGGTGACGCGCCGGCGACTGGTTGTTTGAGATTTGGTGAGAGGGGGTTGGTCGAGATTCAGGTGAGAGGAAGGGGGAGAGAGGCTAACTCTGAGGGGGAGGGGTTCATTCTCGCCGGTGTTTCTAAGGGGGAGGGGTTTGTTTGTTTAGAGGGTGAGGGAGAAGCACAAAACGACGCTCCTCCTAAAAGGGTCTCCTTTGGTCTCTTTTGTTGAAGATGAGAGGGTGATAGAGATGAGGAGGGGGTGGCGGCTCAACTAGGGTCTTTTTCTGAAGAGGGAGGGTCTTGTTTGTTTTAATAGGTGAGGGAAGCAGGTCGGGCAGGCGGGTCGGTTCGGGTAGGCAGGCGGGTTTTGAGTGGATTTGAGGGAATTGGGCCATGAAAATTGGCGCAGTGCGAATTTAGCCTTAACAGCTTTCTCTTCTTTTATGCTTTTGTCGAATTAGCCACTTTAGACTCAAATTTAATTTGAATCTATTTCTTGGCTAGGCTATGTATTTATTTTATCTAGTGATGGACTAGTGCAACTAATTGATTAATTAACCTACCAATGCAATTTTGATTTTTAGAAGATGTATTTGATAATGTAACTAAATCCTAAAAATGCAGTTTAAACCCAAATGGCACGAAATGAAAAAGGAGATATTTTTTTTATGATTTTTTCTATAATCTTAAAGTAGTAAACATGCATGAAATGCAATTAAATAAAGAAAAGTTCCTAAAATTTATAAAAATCATTTTTGATTATTTTTAGGAGTAATTTCCATGCGGGGAAAAAATTGGGTGTTCACAATACTTATTCTAATGTCTTTAAATGAATAATTCACACTGTAAGATAATAAACAATTAACTAAACCGAGCCACAAAATAATTATATAGATAAATCCAAAAACTACCCCAGAGTCTGGTGTTACAATTCACGAACTACTAAAGAATACTACAAATACTTGGTTGAAAGAATAATGTAACTGTTCTGAATAATAAAACAGCATTTATGAAAATAGGAGAAGACTCTCGGGATCTGCGAACGTCGGTAGATATACCTCGTGTCTCTCAATAAATGAATATCCGCTCTAAATATCTCTACAGCTGGCCGGTACCTGGATCTGCACAAAAGAGTGTAGAGTGTAGTATCAGTACAACTGACCCCACGTACTGAGTAAGTGTCGAGCCTAACCTCGACGAAGTAGTAACGAGGCTACGGCATGGATTTAGCAATATAACCTGTGACAATAGTATATAAAGAAAGAAGGAAATCTAAAAAAATAATAAAGTACTGCAACAACAATAAAATAACTCAGTCGCCTTACCTATGTCTCATCTATAACCAATTCTCAAATAGTTTTCAAGTTTCAAACCTTTAACTTTAAATAAAAGTAGTGCCAAAAATATGACGAATAGTAAAATAAATATTTAAGCCTTTCAAATCTTTATTTTCTTTGAAATTCAGTAAAAATATAAATGTCCTCCCTTATTGCTTCTTGCTGCGGCGTGCAACCCGCTCCCACCTGTCCACCCTTATTGCTCCTCCCTAAATATATCACCCTTATTACTCCTGTTGCGGCATGCACCCCGATCCCACCTGTCCACCCTTATCACTCCTTGTTGCGGCGTGTAGCCCGCTCCCACCAGACATCTCATATCAATTTATTCATGAATTTCACAATTTAGGCCAAGCCTTTCACAATATTTTTATCTCAAAAATTATAAATAAGAAACTGTATTTTTCTCATAACTTCATCAATATCCTCTCAACCATGAAACCAACAAGAACATAAATATGTATATATATCTCGTAAAAATAATGCCAAATCGCTCAACCATTTTGTACCACAAGGGGACCAACTAAAATAACCAATACTCTTTTCAAAATAACCATAAAAATATTTAACAACAAAATAACAAGACCAAGTAGTCATAGAAACAATAATGAACATGGAACAATTAAGACAAGAATCAATTAAGTTGGGAACGGGAAAAGGGATCATGTTTAACATGCAATTTGGTGGTGCATAGATAATCGTCACCTCACCTATACACCACACACATGCATTTCATATAGAAAACAAGTGGGGATTCCTATTCCCTCAAGTCAAAGTTAGACCAAACACTTACCTCAATTTCATAGGCCACTCACTGCTCAATTATAGCTTTTCCTTTAGAATCTTACTCTAACTTGCTCGAATCTAATCATAATTAACTCAATATCATCAATTAATGCTAAAGGAACTGACTTTATTGGAAAAGCATAATTTTTCCTAAGTTTTCTCAAAAAAGTGAAAATACGACCCCGGGCCCGCTTGGTCTAAACGCAGGGTTCGGACCGAATTACGTTCACCCACGAACCCAAATATACTATTAGTTTTGAAATCCGACCTTAATTCGATGTAAAAATTTAATTTTTACAAAATTCCCTAATTCTACCCAAATCCTCAATTTTTACCATGAAAATTCTTAGTTTTTTTTATTTAAAAGTGATGAAAAACAATAAGGAATTGAAAGAGTGAAATTTAGAATTGATTACCTATGACTTGGGGATGATATTTGGTGAAGAAATTTGCTCCTATGGATGTGGGATTCGAAAATATGAAGAAGAAGAAGAAGAAGAAGAAGAAGAAGAAGAAGGTCTGCCCATTTTTAAAAGGGTTTAAATATGCCTGGGCCAGACTCCTATGCGTTCGCGGCAGAAGGGCTGTGTTCGTGTAGAGTCCTGGCCCCAAACCTATGCGATCGCAGAGTAGGGGCAACGTTTGCGGAGCTTTAGCTACTTGGGCCTCCGCGTTCACGTTCGAGGAAATGTGTTCGCGCAGAAGAGATCCAGGTCCCCTCCCCCAGGCCAAGGTACGTTGTGCATTCGCGAGGACTCACACGCGTTTGCGTAGGGTCTTTTCCCCAGCCCACCGTGTTTGCATGGTGGCCTCGCATTCGCATTGAACAAAAGGGCCCCAGCTCACTTTAATCTACGCGTTCGCATCAGGGGAAACGCGAACACAATGTACAAAATGCCTATGAACTAACAGCAGAAAACCATCAACTTTTTCAATTGTAGAAATATCTCGTGGCCTATCTGTAACTCACCCGAGCCCTCGGGGCTCTAAAAAAACATGCACGCAAGTCCAATAACATCATACGGACTTGATCGTGCGATCAAATCATGAAAATAACACGTAAAACTACGAATTAAACCTCAAAACTCATCATTTACATCAAAAACTCTTATAGTTCATAACTTTCTAACCGGATGTCCGAATCACGTCAAACGAACTCCGTTTTTCACCAAATTTCACAGTTAATTTTTAAATACTATAACAAATCAGTATCGGGCTCCGAAATCAAAATGTGGACCCGATACCAATGGTTTCAGACATTAATTCTTTTTTATTTTATTAATATTTCAGTAAAATAATTTCTTTCAAAAAATTGATTTCTAAGGCTTAGGACCTCGAAATTCATTTCCGGGCATACGCCCGAGTCCCATATTTTACTGCGGACCCCCCGAGATTGTCGAAACACAGATCCGGGTCCGTTTACTCAAAATATTGACCAAAGTCAATTATAATCAAATTTAAATTCTAGAAATCACTATTTCTCATATTTTCACATAAACGTTTTCCGGTTTCACGCCCGGACTGCGCACGCAAATTGAGGTATTTAAAATTAGTATTTTTATGGCTATTAAGAATGGAACAAAGTCTAAATTTATAAAATGACCCCTTGGGTCATCACAATCTCCACATCTAAAACAAATGTTCGTCCTCGAACGGACATAGAAAATTACCTGAATTGGCAAACAAGTGTAGATATCTACTATGCATGTCCGGCTCGGACTCCCAAGTAGCTGCCTCAACGGGCTGGCCTCTCCGCTGCACTCGAACTGAAGGATAATCTTAGATCTCAACTGACGAACCTGTCGGTCTCAAATGGCTACCGGCTCCTCCTCATAAGTCAAGTCTTTGTCCAATTGGAGAGAGAGCTGAAATCTAACATGTGGGGTAGGTCACCATGATATTTTCGGAGCATAGACACGTGGAATACCGGATGAACTGAGGATAACCCTGGAGGCAATGCAAGTCTATAAGCTACCTCCCCCACTCTATCAAGAATCTCAAATGGCCCGATATACCTAGGGCTCAACTTACCCTTTTTCTGAAATCTCATAACACCCTTCATGGGCGACACACGAAGCAATACTCTCTCTCCAACCATGAATGCCACATCACGAACCTTACGATCGGGATAACTCTTTTGCCTAGACTGAGCTGCACCAAGTCTCTCTTCAATAATCTTGACCTTATCTAAGGCCTCCTGAACTAAGTCTGTACCTAACAACCGAGCCTCTCCCGGCTCAAACCATCCAACTGGCGCTCTGCACCGTCTACCATATAACGCCTCATAAGGAGCCATCTGAATGCTCGACTGATAACTATTGTTATAAGCAAACTACGCTAACGGCAAGAACTGATCCCACGAAACTCCAAAGTCAATAACACAAGCGCGAAGCATATCCTCCAATATCTGAATGGTACGCTCAGACTACCTGTCAGTCTGAGGGTGAAATGTTGTACTCAACTCCACTCGGGTACCCAACTCACACTGAACTTCCCTCCAAAAGTGCGAAGTAAACTGTGTACCCCGATCAGAAATGATAGATACGGGCACACCATGAAGGTGAACTATCTCCCGAATATATAACTCATCCAACCGCTCTGAAGTATAAGTACTTGCCACAGGAATGAAATGTGCTAATTTAGTCAGCCTATCTACAATAACCCAAACTGCGTCAAATTTCCTCTGAGTCCGTGGGATCCAATAACGAAGTCCATACTGATACGCTCCCACTTCCACTCAGGAATTTCTATCTGCTGAAGCAAACCACCAGGTCTCTGATGCTCATACTTTACATGCTGACAATTTAAGCAACGAGCCACATACGCAACAATGTCCCTCTTCATTCTTCTCCACCAATAATACTGCCTCAAGTCTTGGTACATTTTGGCTGCATCTGGATGAATTGAATACTTAGAACTGTGAGCCTCCTCAAGGATCAACTCACGAAGTCCATCAACATTGGGCACACATAAACGACCCCTGCATCCTCAAAACACCATCCTCTCCAACTATAACCTGCTTGGCATCACCGTGCCGAACTGTGTCCCTAAGGACCGCCAAATGGGGGTCATCATCCTGCCGCTCCCGAATACGATCAACTAGAGAAGACTGAGCGACTGTACTAGCTAAAACACTGCTGGGCGAAATATCCAACCTCACGAACAAATTAGCCAAAGTCTGAATGTCTAAAGCCAACGGTCTCTCACCAACTGGAATATACGCAAGGCTGCTCATACTCACCGCCTTTCTACTCAATGCATCGGTTACCACATTGGACTTCCTAGGGTGATACAATATGGTGACATCATAATCTTTTAGTAACTCTAACCATATCCGCTGCCTCAAATTTAGATATTTCTGCTTGAATAAGTACTGGAGACTACGATGGTCAGTAAAAACCTCACACGACACGCCATAAAGATAGTACCTCTAAATTTTCAATGCATGAACAATGCTTGTCAACTTTAAGTCATGAACGGGATAATTCTAATCATGGACCTTCAACTGTCGAGACGCATACGCAATCACCCTGCCATCCTGCATCAACACTGCTCCAAGGCCAACTCGGGAAGCATCACAATACACCGTGAAAGAACCCGAATCTGATGGTAACACCAACACCGGTGCTGAAGTCAAGGCTGTCTTGAGCTTCTGAAAGCTCGCCTCGCACTCATTTGACCATTTAAATGGGGCACCTTTCTGAGTCAATTTAGTCATTGGGGCTGCTATGGACGAGAACCCCTCCACAAAACAACGGTAGTAACCTGCCAAACCCAAGAAACTCCTAATCTCCGTAGCTGTAGTGGGTCTAGGCCAGTTCTTGACTGCCTCTATTTTCTTAGGATCAACCTGAATACCCTCAGCTGATACAATATGACCCAAAAAGGCTACTGAATCTAACCAGAACTCACATTTAGAAAACTTGGCACACAACTGATTATCTCTCAAAGTCTGGAGTGCTATACGGATATGTTGTTCATGCTCTTCCCGACTGCAGAAGTATATAAGAATGTCATCAATGAACACGATCACGATCATAATCACAAAAAAGTCCATATGGGGCTTGAAAACCCGATTCATCAAATTCATAAAGGCTGCTGGAGCATTAGTCAGCCCAAAACACATAACCAAAAATTCATAGTGCCCATACCTCGTCCAAAAGGCTGTCTTAGGAACATCGGACGCCCTAATATTCAGCTGATGATAACCCGAACTTAAATTAATTTTTGAAAATACTCTAGCACCCTGAAGCTGATCAAATAGGTCGTCAATCCTTGGCAACGGATACTTATTTTTTATAGTGACTTTATTTAGCTGACGGTAATCTATACACTTTATCATCGACCCATCTTTCTTCTTTACAAACAAAACAGGTGCACCCCAAGGTGAGACACTGGGTCTTATGAAACCCTTATCTAGAAAGTCTTGCAACTGTTCTTTTAATTCTTTCAATTCTGGCGGGGCCATCCAATATGGAGGAATGGAAATGGGCTGAGTGCCCGGAGCCACATCAATACAAAAATCAATATCCCTGTCGGGTGGCATACCCGGCAGGTCTGCAAGGAATACCTCAGGAAACTCGCGCACGATAGGAACTGACTCTATAGAAGAAACCTCGACATCGGAATCACGAATATGAGCCAAATAAGCCAAACAACCTCGGCGAGCCTTGGCATATGAAATCACCTGGCTGGGAGAATGACCAGGAGTCCCTTTCCATTCTAATCAAGGCAACCCCGGCAATGCTAAAGTAACTGTCTTGGCGTGACAGTATAAGATGGCATAATAGGGCGATAACCAATCCATGCCCAATATAACATCAAAATCAACCATGTCTAGAAGTAAAAGATCCACACTAGTTTCAAGACTTTCTATGACTACCACGCACGAACGGTATACTCGATCTACCACGATAGAATCCCCTACCGGTGTAGACACATAAACAGGAATACTCAAGGGATTACGGTGCACATTCAAATACGAAGAAAAATAAGATGAAACTTATGAGTAAGTAGACCCCGGATCAAACAAAACTGTAGCAACTCTATCACAAACTGAGATGATACCTGTAATAACAGTGTCGGAGGACTTTGCCTCGGGCCTAGTTGGAAATGCATATAGTCGGGGTTGGGCCCCACCACCCTGAACTGCGTCACCAGGAGGACCCCTGACAGGTGGTCCTCCACCTCTAATGAGCTGGCCACCACCTCTAGCGGGTTGGCCTCCACCTCTAACATGCTGACCTCCACCTCTAACATTCTGACCTCTACCCCTGACTACCTGACCCCTACCCCTGGCTGGCTGGGCAGGTAGTGCTGCAGCTGGTGCCGGAACTATGGCTCGAGAATTCTGGTACTGAGGCTGATTACCCAAGAATTTCGGACAAGATCTCTGAATGTGCCCATACTCACCACACTCATAACAACCATCCTGATACTGAGGCTGACTCTGACGAACCGGCTGACCACGATAATAACTCTAAAGAGGAGGTGCTTTGATATCAACTTGTCACGACCCAAATTCCCAACCTTAGGAATCGTGATGGAGCCTAACACCACACTTGCTAGGCAAGCCAATGTTAGAGCTTGCTTAACTATTTCCTTTAATTAACCATTTAAACATGATAAAATGATTTTAAAGTAATACTTATTCTAATGGATTTAAATGAATAATTCATAATGTAAGATAATAAACAATTAACTAAACCGAGCCACGAAAAAATTATATAGATATATCCAAAAACTACCCCAGAGTCTGGTGTCACAATTCACGAACTACTAAAGAATACTACAAATACTTGGCTGAAAGAATAATGTAACTGTTTTGAATCTTACTCTAACTTGCTCGAATCTAATCATAATTAACTCAATATCATCAATTAATGCTAGAGGAACTGGCTTTATTGAAAAATATAATTTTTCCTAAGTTTGCTCAAAAAGGGTGAAAACCCGACCCCGGGCCCGCTTGGTCTAAACTCGGGGTTCGGACCAAATTACGTTCACCCATTCACCGACGAACCCAAATATACTATTATTTTTTAAATCTGACCTTAATTCGATGTAAAAATTCAATTTTTACAAAATTCCCTAATTCTACCCAAACCCTCAATTTTTACCATGAAAATTCTTAATTTTTGATTTAAAAGTGATGAAAAACAATAAGGAATTGAAAGAGTGAAGTTTAGAATTGATTACCTATGACTTGGGGATGATATTTGGTGAAGAAATTCGCTTCTAGGGCTGTGGGGTTCAAAAATATGAAGAAGAAGAAGGTCTGCCCGTTTTTAAAAGGGTTTAAATATGCTTGGGCCAAACTCCTATGCGTTCGCGACAAAAGGGTTGCGTTCGTGTAGAGTCCTGGCCCCAGACCTATGCGATCGCAGAGTAGGGGCCGCGTTCGCGGAGCTTTAGCTCCTTGGGCCTCCACGTTCGCGTTCGAGGCAGTGCTTTCGCGTAGAAGAGATCCAAGTCCCCTGCCCCAGGCCCAGGTACTCTGTGCGTTCGCGAGGGCTCACACGCGTTCGCATAGGGTCTTTTCCCCTGTCCACCACGTTCGCATGGTGGGCCTCGCGTTCACATTGAACAAAAGGGCCCTCAACTCACTTTACTCTACGCGTTCACATCAGGGGCAACGCGAACGCAATGTACAAAATGCTTGTGCACTAACAGCAGAAAACCATCAACTTTTTCAAGTGTAGAAATATCCCGTGGCCTGTTTGTAACTCACCCGAGCCCTCGGGGATCTAAAAAAACATGCACGCAAGTCTAATAAAATCATACGGACTTGCTCGTGCGATCAAATCATGAAAATAACACGTAAAACTATGAACTGAACCTCAAAACTCATCAAGAACTCTTATAGTTCATAACCTTCCAACCGGATGTCCGAATCACGTCAGACGAACTCCGTTTTTCACCAAATTTCACAGTTAACCTTTAAATACTATAACAAATATGTACCGGGCTATGGAATCAAAATGCGGGCCTGATACCAATAGTGTCAAACATTAATTCTTTTCTTTATTTCATTAATATTTCAGTAAAATAATTTCTTTAAAAAAAATTGATTTCTAAGTCTTGGGACCTCAGAATTCATTTCCCGGCATATGCCCGAGTCCCATATTTTACTGCGGATCTCCCGGGATCGTCGGAACACAGATCCGGGTCCGTTTACTCAAAATATTATAATCAAATTTAAATTCTAGAAATCACTATTTCTCATATTTTCACATAAAAGCTTTCCGGTTTCAAGCCCGGACTGTGCATACAAATCGAGGTATTTAAAATTAGTCTTTTTATGTCCATTAAGCATGGAACGGAGTCTAAATTTATAAAATGACCCCTTGGGTCATCATAATTAGGACCAAGATGTCATCTTCCTAAAGGCTCAGTTCCACGTGTCAAATGACGTGGCCAAGTCAAACGGAAGATCCAATGAGATCATGCCACGTGTCAAAATGATAAGGCATGCCAAGTCACATTAAAAGGCCAATAAAACTGCGCCACGTGTGCAAGTGACATGTTTTGGTCAATCAAATGCGATCTTGTGACACTTCAATTTGATTGGTCGAAAAGAGTGTTCTTATCATAACGCATCCTTCCCACAACTATAAATAGAGGTCTTCATTAGGGTTGTTCAAAAACTTTTTGAAACCGTTAAGCAAACCGAATCGATGGCTTATTGTCTTATTGGTATCGGATTATCGGGGTAATGGATGGGTAACGGATTGAGATTTTATAATTAACGACTTAATGGTTTGGGGGCGGATTACTCAATTTTCTTATTGGGTAAACCATTAAACCGTTAAAAAATTTTATATTTACACTTTTACCCCTATGTATATAAAGTACCATTGTTTATTTGTCTTTCGTTCCCATAGTTACTTATATATTACTATTTTTTTTTCAACTTCTTGATTCAATTATAGGTGGCTGCCCATTTCTATATGAATATTGATTTTTTTCACATGTTGTACCTTTATCTATTTGCATATTACAGAATCGAATTACAGCTTCTAGCTAAGTTAAGCGTCAGAGCTTTGAGGGCGAAGGCTGAAGCTTATGCCTTTTGATTGATTATGAACAAATGTCCTCTTGAAAGTTTGACTGATTAGTGAAGGAGTGTGCTTTTCTGGTTTTACAAATTTGGTTAATATGTGTAATGAAAGTATTTGTAGTCTTGGTATTGATGGAATGATTTTTCAAAAAAATTATTTGGTTTAGCCGATAAGCCGCCCGATAACCGTCCGATAATTGTTAATCCGATACCAATCTGCCCGCTGTCTTATTGGATTACTATATTTATAATCTGATAACCGTTAAGCCGAACCGTTATATGTAATTATCCACCCGATCTGCCCGATTCGTCTGATAAGCACCCTAGTCTTCATAACCCAGAAAAAAACACTAGAAGTTATAACAAGAAGCAAGAGAGAGCCCGTGGATCAAACGCCGCAAATTTCTCTACAAGTTTCAAGTTCAAAAAATCAAGTTCAAGCTCAAGAATGAAGAACAAATCAAGATTCAAGAAGTACGAGTTCAAATCAAAGTTTGTGCTAGTTGAATTCAAGATCATCGTCTGTGGCAACAACTACATATTCAAGATCAAGCTCAAAGGCCGTTGAATTTATTTACTATTGAAAAGAAGAATCAGAGGATTCATAGAGATTGTACATTCATATTATTTGAAATCAAATACTACGATTGTTGTAATATTTTTGGGTCTTGATTATTTTTCTCGACGCAATTTATTGTCTACATACACATTCTTGCTTGACAATGGTGTCGTATCATGGAGTAGCAAGAAACAACCATATATAGCTCTGTCTACAATGGAAGGTGAATTTATAGCACTTTCAGCAGCAGTGCAGGAAGTTGTTTGGATTAAGCATTTTTTGGTGTGCTTGGGTGTGTATAACAATGATGTTGAACCAGTAACCATCAATTGTGATAGTCAAGCTGCAATAGCCTACACAAAGGATCCTAAGTACCATGGGAAGACGAAACATATTGTATAATTTTGTTAGAGCCGTGGTTGTAAATAAAGAAGTGAGCATGAAATACATCTCTACGCACCATATGGTAGCAGACCCATTAACGAAATCTGTAGCATATGATGCTTATTAAAGACATGTGAAGTCATTAGGTTTGCGTAGATGTTAGCGTAATATTTTTAATTTTTCTCAAACATGTTCATGTAAAACTACATTGTTAAAGTTAATTTTAGTGAGCCTAATTATTCATTCTTGTTGGTTCATATATGATCACGCTCAATTATGTCTTATAAAAAGAATAAAGGGGCGTTGCAAATATAATCTGGGGTATTACGCCCAGAGTCGATCCCACAGGGAATTAACGTATCACTCAAGCCGTCAGAATACTAAACTTTCACTAAATCAACTTTCTCAAGAATTATGAATATCACTTGGTAATGTTTTACTACTACTACTGATCAAAATTAATAAACTAAAGATTAACTAACAAGGCCATGTAAACAATTAGAATAAAGGTCTAAGGTTATGGTTTTCCCCTTCGGTGAACTTCTTTCTTGGATACTTCCTATAGATTGATTAGTTGTCTCTATCAATCATGAACACTCTAGTTATCATAAATCTCTCTCAAGTAATTATAATAATTTACTAGACGCACTCTCTCAAGTTACGCTAGCTAGATTGCATTACAGTTCACTTTAGATTGCACCCGAGGTGTCGTTATTTCTAATCCGACCTCTAAACCCTCGGTTATGACTTTCGTGTATACTCTGAGAGTGATGTTGTTCAAACAACTACCTAAATATGCACTCTCTCTCAAGTAGATACATAACAAATAGGAACAGCTAATTGAGGATCCTTTCAATTAACTACACCAAGAACGTAGTTGAACAAATAGAGATTAACAACTAACCAAACTATATTAATATCACGATAAGTTCATCCCCCAACGGGTTCCACCAAAACCTTAGATTAAATAAATTAGCTACTCATGTTCATAGTAATCAAATCCAAAATAACTTGCATAATTAAATTACAAAGTAAGGAATAAAGGATGTAAAAATCAATGTTTTGATCTTCTGAGTAGTGTTCCACAATCTCCTCTTTTCTCTAATGGCAAAATTCCCCCAAAATTGTGTGTTTGGGTCTATTTATATGTTTTGGGACGAACCCTAAACGTGTAGGATACTTCTAGTCAAATCGAGAAACACTTAAAGCCTTTAAAACTCGGATTGGGCCGGATCGAGGACCAGGCGTTACAGTCCAAACGCCTTGCTAACGCCTGGCCATACCTGGCATTAGAGCCCAAGCGCCCACCAAACGCCTGGCCATACTAGGCGTTACAGCCCAAACGCCCGGCTAACGCTTGGCATGGACCAGGCTTTACAGCCTAAACGCCTGGCTATAGCCAGGTTCACTCCTTTTTTACTCTTGAGCGTATTTTTGACGTTTATGCATCCATTTAGCTCGGCTTCCATCTCCAATTCACCTACACATGAAATCGACTCCATTATGCTCAGACGAGGTGTATTTTTACCATTAACGCACATAAAATGTAAGGCACANTTTATTCACAATTCATTAACTACTCTAACATAGAGGTCAACAACATTACCTTTCCTTCATGAATCATGTTCCCTAACAAAATCAAAGAGCTAGTTCCACACACAATGAAATTTAAGAACACTTAGGAACCCAAGATAGAAAGAATTTACTCACTCTCAGAAATAATATTCATATGCCACAAAAGATGCACCATAGGCTTGCCCGTAGTGTACTACTTTACTAATCGAGCTCATTCAGTCTAGGATCAAGTAGGATTTTATTTGGTTGTAATGTAGTTGCGGGACGGGTAGGATACATTTAGATATAAGAATGACTACACCTCCCTAAGCACTTTACTACATATACTTTAGCATTCAACCTCAAACTTATATCAAACCAAACTCCACCTTCACATCAATGTATATTACCCCATACTTCTTTAAGCACACATATATCACTAGCCACCATCATCAATACTTGTTTTTCATACAATATACTATTGTCATTTTTTTTTCATTTTTTTTTCTTCTTTTTTTATTTTTTTCTTTTCAAGTGGCTTCGATTCACAACTCTCTTTTTTTCAATGCACCTTTCTCCTTATTTCAATTGTTCCACTCAAAAGCCAAACTACCACCCCACACTTTAACTTTTCTATACTTCATCAAATTTCCAGTGCTCGAGAGGTGACAAGGTTTAAATATATGATCGATTCAAACAAAGGGGTATGGCTTGTAATGTGGTTACCAAAGAAACAGGATTATAGGCTCAACGGGGTTAACTACGATACATAACAATTAGGTGGGTAAACTTTATATATCTGGCTTAACAAAGAAATGCCTATATCACTTCCTAGACTGAACAATACTACTATTTGGCTTCGCACGCACACAGGGCAAGTTCTAGACATCAAATGCAATGCATAGAATACATACAAAATATCACACAGACATGGGACATAACTCATTCAGGATTGGTTCTGTCACGACACTCCAGTCAAAGCAGTTAAGTAAATTTAAGAATCCACGATTTAAGGTATTAATCCTAGAGTCAAAATTGAGCCTAAGCGTCACAACCGGAGTACTGATTATTCTCAAGGCATCACAAAGTTCCGAGATATTGCTGCGTTTAATTTCTCAACCATGTGGTTCCTACTCCTAAAAATTAAAAACTACTTACATCCGGTTTAAAAACCCTTGGAAAAGAACTGCGGTCTGAAGAAAAACCAAGGGGAAATTACTACACTACCTAAACAAAAATCTTTTTGGTATTTTCTTTAGACTTACTTCCCTCAAGAAAACTGTCTCGGAGATCGATCGTCGGGAAGAGTCCACATATTTTTATTCTTTCTTTTTTTTTAAAAAAAATAAAAATTATTCAATTAAACGATCACAACTAAAATAGCATAGAAAGTCACTCAGACAATCTCCTCACCACACACTTAAAATTGTGCATTGTCCCCAATGCACACTCATATATACAAGAGGGTAAAAGAAACTCCCTGGTAGGCCAAAGGCCGAAGCACTAGCATCTCATGGGGTACTCAGACTTCTCCCAGGCCTGGTCCTTCGTGCGGGTACCTCACACTTAGTTCCAACCATCTAGTTTGTTGTTGCATCCTTCCAGTGGCTTTGCGTTCCATGCTCCTAAAAAATCAAAAAATTGACACTACAAAAATAATACAATTAGAAAAAATAAAACAATAAATAAATTAATAAATAAAATAAAACAAAATACAATAAAAGAAATCAGTAAAGTTGGGTTGCCTCCCAACAAGCTCTTGATTTAACGTCGCGGAACGATGTGAATCACTTTCTGCCTCCACTTCGAACTTATGAATTGGACCCCAAGTTTTGATTCTGCTCTGTGATCATGATCCTAGGGTGGTTGAACGAATCTGACTGGCCCAATAAAATAATATAGTATTCTGCACTTCTTGGCCTTTGGTTGAGATGTGTAATCCCGACTTTCTGGCACGAAGAATTCCAGAATGTAGGCATCTTGTTCCTTACTCCTTGACTCCTCAAGTGGATCGGACGACTCTATTTCCATATCATCATCCAAACACAATGTGGAAAAGTGCTTGGATGTGGACCAATGCGCTCAACTACACAAACATTGGGATTGTCAACATCCTTAACACTAATGACACTAGAGTCAACTAAATATGTATCCTCAATATCCTTGGTTGACTCTAGTATCTCTTCTACGACATTGGCATCCTCAAAATCTAGTTCGATTGATTGTTGGTGTTCTACTCTGCCCTTCTCCTCTAGATCATCCTCGTATTTTTTAAATCCTACAGTATAATGGCAATTTCTGCAGCCAATTCATACTCATATTGGCTACTATCCACAATGTCAACTTGTTGCGCTTTACATGGTTCAATTACTTTATTCGCTTGAGCCTCCAAGTTGTGAATATTTGCCTCGAATGATAAAGCTTCAACTAGTTGACTCACTTGAGCCTCCAAGTTGCGAATAGTTGCATCTTGCCTTTGTACCCGCGGTTGTATCTCATCATTTTTTTCCACAAGGCACTTTAACATATCCTCGATCTTTTTCAGATCCTCATACCTGGGTTCTTCGTTCCTATTAACTTCACAAGAAAAAAAAGAACCATAAAAGTAAGGGGTTGGGGGAAGATAAGAAATATAAGCACAACCATGAAAGTGACCATCTTTACCACCACACATATCACACACATTCCACACATAAGATTGAGTTGGTGCACATAACTCGCTCTTGGGAATATGTAGATAATTTTGCCCAGGGTGGTTTCCTCCATAATATGCATAACGAGGATCAAAAGTAGAATTACCAACATCTAAACTCTCATAATTTCATGATGCCATATTTTTCAAATTAACAAATACAACTAAAATAAATAAAATAAAAATCAAATACTAAAAAAGAATCAAACTTGAAACCTAGAACTATGTACACCTACTGCTACAATATGTATGAAATCAAAGAAAATCGACTATAATTAAGAATTTTCCTTCAACTATACTTGATAATACTGTTAATTCCCCGGCAACGGCGCCATAATTTGATCATGCTCAACTATGTCTTATAAAAGACTAAACGGGCGTTGCAAATATAATCCGGGGTATTATGCCCAGAGTCGATCCAACAGGGAATTAACTTATCAATCAAGCCGTCAGAATACTAAACTTTCACTAAATAAACTTTCTCAAGAATTATGAATATCACTTGGTAATTTTTTACTACTACTACTGAGCAAAATTAATAAACTAAAGATTAACTAACAATGGNCTAAATATGCACTCTCTCTTAAGTAGATACATAATAAATAAGAACAACTAATTGAGGATCCTTTCAATTAACTACAACAAGAACGTAGTTGAACAAACAGAGATTAACAACCAACCAAACTATATTAATATCACGATAAGTTCATCCCCCAATGAGTTCCACCAAAACCTTAGATTAAATAAATTAGATACTCATGCTCATAGTAACCAAATCCAAAATAACTTGCATAATTAAATTACAAAGTAAGGAATAAAGGATGCAAAAATCAATGTTTTGATCTTCTGAGTAGTGTTCCACAATCTCCTCTTGTCTCTAATGGAAAAAGTCCCCCAAAATTGTGTGTTTGGGTCTATTTATATATTTTGGGACGAACCCTAAACGTGTAGGATACTTTTAGTCAAACCGGGAAACAATTAAAGCCTTTAAAACTCGGACTAGGCCGAATCAAGGACCAGGCGTTACAGGCCAAACGCCTTGCTAACGCCTGGCCATACCTGGCGTTAGAGCCAAAACGCCCACCAAACGCTTGGTCATACCAGGCGTTACAGCCCAAACGCCCGGCTAACGCTTGGCATGACCAGGCTTTACAGCCCAAACGCCTGGCTATAGCCAGGTTCACTCCTTTTTGACTCCTGAGCGTATTTTTGACGTTTATGCATCCATTTAGCTCGGCTTCCATCTCCAATTCACCTACACATGAAATAGACTCCATTATGCTCAAACGAGGTGTACTTTTACCATTAACACACATAAAATGTAAGGCACATAATGCGTTAAACCATGAATTCTAGTCACACATCAATATACATATAATTTTTTTTTTATTTTGAGTACATAAATGTTTAAGTATAAAAAGTATGTCGGACAGACAAACTGATTTGCCTATTCACACAGGAAATCACCTCTGTTATCAAGTGACTAATAGATATGAGACAATTATAAACTTATTATTATCAAAAGCGATAACAATAGAGAGCTTGATGTTTATAATATGAATGTCATTTTAATTTAATTTATAATGTGGAATGGACGGAGTAGCAATTTTCACGCCGTACCCTCATGACTTAGACCAGTTTCTTAAGATTCAGTTTGGTGTTTGCTATCTTAGAGTGTTGCCAAAAGATCATGTTTGATTCGGTCTGGCGGAACATCTCTAGAAAAACATATCAGATTGAGATTGAGAAATTCATGAGATGAGGAAGATCATTAAGTATTATTACATTAATTGTGTCCATTGATCAATCTGTTATGTTTGTTCATTCGACAAGAATATAATGATGAACTCAAAAGACAAAGGAGATTGTGGGATATGAATATGATAAATGATCTAGGGTATTGTATGCTATTATCTACTTCAAGTTTCATTAAATCGAGAAGCTATACATTCCTAACAGATGTATAGCAGTGAAGCTCTAGAAGTATACACTAGTCACACAACCTAGTCATTATGTACGAAAGTTATAGAAGATGAATAAGAGTTGACCTACCATGTGTGAGTGGGAGATGAAGGAACTTAGATGCGGGTCACCCACGTGGGTCAACCCGGATCCGTGTCAAAACAATAAGTTAATATAAGAAAATATATAATTAGTTATATATTTAGTATTGATAATATGAGAAGAGACATAGTGGTAAGACTCTTCCTATCCGTTGCGTCGGTTTTGTTCTATAAAAAGGAGTCCTTTCCATAGAGCTCCTCGACAATTTATTCTCCCTTCTTTATCATCAGAAAGTTGCTTCTCCTTCTTCTCCCTCAAAATTATAAAGTGTTCCTCAGTTCCTGTGAAGATCTGTTCTACGAAAATTTTGGAACAAACCTCTATAACAAGGTACGATCACTTTATAGTTTAGTTCATGTATTAACATGTGATTAAACTGTTTGATTGGTGAAACAAATATGATGATCTTGTAAACTATGTGTTCGATTTAATTCTTCATATGCGACATTGATCTTATTTCTTTCTTTCTTTTTTGTGAACAAAACGCCCCGTATAATTTGGAGCACCTTCCTAGATTAATCTATCTGTGCACTTTGCACTGCAGCGTATGGCATATATTCTGACGTAATATAGTATCTTTATGAAAATCTCTCTTATAGTAATAGTTAGTAAATGGACACTATATTCTTGATTGAGCGTTTCCCGACGTAGTGGAACAAGAATTGGGACAGAGTACAAAGAAACAACACTAACACGCAATTTGCATAAAATCACATGGCGAGAATGTTCTCCGTATTCAAATAATCTCACAAAGGTCACTCGATAAATTATATATCATGATTATTAGAAGAAATAAGCATCTGAAACACTCGTGTGAATGACTGCAAAATATGTTAGATTTCTCGTTTGTTGTGTTACAATATTTTAGATGAATCGGCATCACAAAATATTATTTGCAATCAGTTTATTCTAGTTGTTGAATTGTGGTGATGATACGAGGAACTTTAATAATATTGCCTATTGTTAAACATCATTATTTTTTTATTTTACTCGACTATAGCTGCCGCGCTAAAGGAATTGTCTAATCAATAACAAACTTAATTTATTAAACATGCCTGATCTAAACAGACTTACCGAATCATCATTTACTATTATATTTAGTTTTAATAATCGGTCAATAAGTTGATACAATATTTATCGCCATGCAAACATCTTTATTACATTAAGAATTGCCACGCGAATCAATAGCTAGGTTGCAAGAGAGTATATATATTTTTTTCTATTAACCTTTCATATATCTATATTATATTATTATTATTATTATTTATTATTATAAAAGTGAGAACCTCAAAAGTTAAAAGTTGAATTACCAAAATACCTTTCTAAATAACATGAATATTCGACTTAAAAATAAATTCAAGAACAAAAGTAAAACAAAAAACCTAACGCCTACAAACATCCCTAAGCAACGCTTCATAAACACTCGTAACTAATATATTTACGAACTTATCTATTCTAGGCATGTCTCATAAAGATCGCCAAATTAAATGTAAGTCCAGCATAGTGTTAATGAGTTAAATAATTAAAAGCACAGATATTGGTAGTATTGTTGAAACCTTCCCCGAGCAATTATCAGAGTGGTTACAATATTGAGGGAGAATGAATGAGTCAAACTCACCCAAAAAAAAAAAGACAACAATCAAAGAGTTGCATTTAGTTGCGGAAGTATGTAAAATTTCTAGTGTGTATTTTGAGTGTAGTTGGTAATTCAATTAAACTGATCTACTCCAATAATGACAAACATAATTACTACTTGGTTTGTCATATTTATTCAAATTATTCTCGCATAGGTTTTGGACAAGGAGAAGGGAATAATTCTGAGACAATTCATGTTTGCTTAGATTGGTCTTCAACTCACAGGGAGATATTGTCTATAAATACAAGCCTCGAATGCACTTTTCTTGAAGGTAATATGTCATGTTAATTACATCAATCTAATTTAATTGCATTATAAACTCGAAATACTCGGTTAAATACTAAGCATTTATAGGAGTCATCATCTTTTGATTTTGGAGTAAGAGGATGCTTTGACATGATTTTAGTTGAGCAGTTCTTTGACTTTTGATAGAGGAGCAATATTGACGTAGATGAGATTGTAATTTTATTATTATCTAAAAATAAATTATATTTACTCCATTTCAAAAAGATGGATCATTATTGTCTCGAGAGTCAAACAAGATTTTTCTTTGACTGTGTTTTTCCGAATAGATGTTAAATATTTCGAATTGTTAATTAATATTAACTTATATTACTTTTTATGTAGTTTATAAATATGTAAATTTTATTTTAAAAAATTAAAAAAATTAATGTTCGAACTCACACTAAAAATTAATCAAGTCGATCCTTGTATTCCAAAAAGATTCGAACAAATTGAAATGATGAAATCTATTAATATATAAAAGGATAAGCAAATCTATAATATTATGCTAAGTGTCAAAATATAATATCAACACGTCTCATGCTAAGTGTCAAAAATTTATGTTCGAACTTCAATTTTGGCCGTGATATCAACATCCTTCAAGCATCCCATGATCTCTCCTAACCACCGATGTTTTTGCGCATAATTCTCAAAAAATGATCATTGCCTTAAACATTTATCCAGATTCCAGACAATGGATCGAAGATATAAGGAGTGTAGCATATTTTCAAGGAAACATAAATATCACTGTCCGGATTAACTTCGGCCCCTTTGTCACAAAGATTTACTTTTATGACAGTAGTTTCAAAATACTAGATCTTATTTCTTACATAATATAGTTCGACGGAGATGGTAAGAAGGTTATGAATTCATAAGATCAACCATGGAAGAGGTTACAAACATAGCTGTGGAGGGACGAAAAACAATTCTTGAGTAAAATTATATTAAGTTGGCAGCCCTCATGAATCATAATTTGACCTGAGACGGTAAAATATATTGACATTCTGACTCCCAAAGCAATTAACTTTTATGTCAGATCGCCTCTAAATTGATTAAAAAATAAATTTATAGAAAATATTTATTTTGTGGGATGTTTAATTTTTCTAATTGAAATTGTGATGACTGTTGCCCCAACAATATGTTTGTTTGATATATGTTGATCTTTCATATTTGCGATAGGTTATAAAAAGTGATGGATTTAAGTTTAGTGAGAAATTGATTTGAGGACATGTATGGTAGTTGGAGTCAAGCATATTAACAGGGGATTCAAACAATTCGAACTTGCAATTTAAAATAATTTTTAAACTATCTATCTTTGTTTGCCATTATATATATAAACTATCTTTGTCTATTTTGCCTATTTGTAGTACGATTTTCCAATGGAGGGAATTCAAAGAAACCCTATTTCTCGGTTATATCTTCGCCACAATTTTTGAATGTGGTGAAATATATGGAGGATTCCAATTGTTGATTGAACCAGATTTAGTATTGAGGTGTAGTTGATTGATTATATGTATTATGGTAGTTAGGTAATTGTTGATTAATTAATCATTTACGGGATTATGGTCATTTTCTATATTTAGATTTGATATATGGCAAGTGGTTTGGAGAATCAACTACAAGGACACCTTCAAGTCCTTTTTGCTCTAGCAACGGTGGTAATTGAAGCGATGTTAGCAACTTCAAGTGCAATATTTGCTTTCAATTAGCGCAGGACCCGATTGTTACTCTCGACTACAATAATGGAGGTAGTATATTAAGGCTTTTCTACATATTTAGACTCCTTTTATGATTGTTGTTCCTTTTAAGTTCTGTGTTTATCGTGTTTAATGACATATTGTTGTCATCCGCGTGCGGCTGTTATTCGTAATCTAATGTACTAGGGAATAACCCATCTATTTTAGTTGGGTACCAGCATAGCATCACATGCCAAATGAGAAACTTTGAATTATGGGGTGCCTCATATGATTTGACTGAATATTGTGGAGCCATTGTAATTTTTTCACATGCTTTTCATTCAGATTTTTTGAGTCATCGACTTGTAAGATATCAGACAAAGAAACATTGGTAATTTTTAGTTTAATCAATAAGCAAAATTTCTTAGTTATACATTTTTTTTTTGCAGAAATTTTCCTTCTACCACAATGGGAAGTAAACTGCCCAACGGCCCTCGAATGTTGATTAATTAGCTTCTTTTTCGGAGTAGAGTGAATACAAGATCATTCTCATATCTAAGGTATATTTTTTATCATGCCTTACTTTTTTTTCCCTTATGTGTGTAGATATCTAATTTTTGCTCTTTTTATTTCTCCTATATTACATTTTTTTAGGTTTATTGTGTGTGATTATAGAATTTAGCATTAAATTATTAATTAATTTGTTAAGGGGTTTTAACGGATTGGATTAATGCTCATTTTAGTTAAGTTATGCACAAATTAGACCTAATTACTTAGCCCAAATTCGGCCGACCCAGTCCAATTGAGGGTTGTCCAAGCCTTGGTTCAAAACGGCGTAATTTCATGATGAAACTACGTCGTTTCATTAAGTGAAACCAAGACTCAATCTTACCCATCCATTCCCCCTTGATCCAACGGCTCAAGATTAATCTCCCACTCAGGTATTTAAACCCCTAATTCCCCAAAAAATTTCCCTATTTCCCTTATCTCCCTTCTTCTTCTTTTTCTCTCTTCTAACTCTCTCCTCTCTTCCTCAAGACCTAGCCGCCGCCACCCAACTCCACCGGCGGCCGTCGTCCAAACCACCCCAAAAGTTTACCATCTCTTCCTCTCAATCTCCTCTCCATGAATCTGAACACCAAATCCGCATAACCTCTCTCAATCTTCACAAATCTACCAAATTCTAAAACCCTAGCTCACTTTATTTTGTAGATTCGTCGAGTTTTAGACCTCTCCTTCATAAAATACTTACATAGGCGTGTAGAGCTCCACATGATATATCGTCCTATGTTGGTTTCACCCCAAAACTCCGACCAAAATCCGGCCAGATTCTGGGAACCCTCGCCACTGCCGCAACCGCCCAAGAACGTCACTGGCCATTTGTATGTAGACTATTCCCGACCAAAAATGCATGTTTCTCTCTAGAAAAATGCTAGAATTCATTGGTTTCGGCGTGTTCTAGAAAGAAACACCCGTTTCAAGGTCGGACAACTACCACTTGGCATCCTCGACATCGTCTCATTGTCGATTCGACGTCGAACGTCCCGGAGTTTGGTATAAGCTCGCACCCTAATCTTTACCCCCTTTTGTTTTTTCGTAATTTATGTTTTTTTTCTCATTAAGTTTAGGTTTTTATTTACCTTTCTGTTTTCATTTGTTTGTTAATCTGTGATTGTTAGTTCGGGTTAGCTTCGATCATCAATATTAGTCGTTACTTAATACTTTCGAATCATGTATTAGTTAGTCGTTTACTTTGCCATTACGTTTTGTTTAGTCAATCGGTTTTGTTGATCACTTTTGAAATCTGTTTAGTTATTTGCAATTGGCGAAGTTCACTGATATTCTGGTTTTGCGATTGATTTTGGTATTTTTTTTTTAGTTCAAAATCTGTTAGTGATCGTTACTACGTGTTTTAGTCTCGTTTTTGGTTTCGTGTTTCAATCAACTCGATAGTTGTTTCATTATCAATATGTATTATACGTTGCCTTAGTTGTTAAGTTCCAATTTCATGTTTATTATCTCTAGTTTGTCTATGTTTAAGATAATTAGTTTAAGGCCTTAACTATATGTTTTGTTTGTTTGTAGTCATTAGTTTCTTTGTTAGTTTAATGGTTCAAGTCTAGTTATCTGATTTTGTACTTTCTAGTTTGAAGCAAATAGTTTAGTTTGGTATTGGTTTGTGAGGGTAGTAGAAGGTACTTGAGTGTAGGACCTTTATTTGGTTGCTTTTACTATTGAGGACTATTTTGGAGTACAATGCTCCAAAATTCTTTCCACAATTGGTAAGAAAAACTGTTCATTGGCAAAAATTCTGAACAATTGGTAAGAAAACTTGTTCAATTGCAAAAATTCTGATTTTGGACAGATTTTTGGTCAAAAATTCATCATATTGGACAGATTTTTGGCTAAATAAAATCTGTCCCAAAGTCCTTTCTTCTCATATATAAAAGAGGATTTCTTCCCTCATCTTCTACACATCTTGACTCTAAAAAAAAAAGACACATTGTTTACACGCTTATACATGTGAAAGACTTTGAGCACAAAACCATAGAGAGTTTGAGAGGCTATTGAGTGAGTTTCTCTGAAACTAAAATACTTAAATGAGCAAAGGTCTTTGAAGTTTAGTTTTTGAGTTTTCCTTACCTGAAAGTTTGTTGGGCTTCAAGATCTATTCGGGCCGGTTTATTTAGTTCTTTTTCTACTGCTTACTGTTGTCCCTTTTGTTGCTTTGTTTTTGTCACCGCTGCTGATTTTTAGTTCATCCATTGCTGGCATTTTTATACTATCCAGGTAATTCCTTTAATGTATTGAAATCCTTGATCAAGAATGAATGCAAGTGCAGCAATTTGAGTTCTTCAGTGTATTTTAAGCCTTTTGAAAATATTCTGTCTGGACTGCTTTAAATATCCCTCAAGCTGACTGGAATAAATATTCAAGTGTTCGAATTCATCAGAATGTCGGCGTATGAATTCGTTTGCTTTCGTGTATCAATAATAGACATGTAGAAGGTCTTGTGATTATTTCCAGTAACTCTAGCCATGTTAGATTATGGAATTGAGGATTGCTTTGTTATTGAACTTTTGGTGGCATTTATGTTTAAATAAGCAGACTGTGTATGTAAAACCTTAAAAGATTCCATCTTTGCGTTAAGGTTTAATTTCTGGAGTTTTCATTCACCATTGTTTGGATATGAATGTAGCCATAGAGTCATTTTGGATGTCTACTAGATTCGTCATTGAGCTTTGTCCGACTCTCATTTGAAATATTCCTCTTGATACCTGGATTAGAAAACTTTGGTAATACTAAAGACTGCATAATTTTTTCAAGGTTATTGTTTAGAGTTTGTAAAGAGGTTTAGAGTTGGTAAAGGTTAGTTCTCCATGATTTAGTATTTATTAGTATGTTAAGATCAGATGTATTGAGTTATAGAATTACCTTGGGTAAGTAATTGACTTACTGTCAAGGGAGTTTAAAGAATTAAAATATTGAGCCTTAGTTATAATATTATTATGTAATAGAATTGGTCTAGCAGCCTAATAACAAACAAAGTGGTCCAACGTCATTTTAAACCCAACAAACAAAGTTGGTCAAAGTTTCTAATTACAAGCTTTTCGAATAGTTTTAAATTCATTATATTTTCTTTTAATAATTGTATAACTTAATTACCTATGTAATTTAATCGCCTTAATGATTAATTTAAACGTTAGACAATTAGTAGGCGCGCTTTAACTCACGGAATCGCTTGCGTAGCGTGATGTTTTAACATTTAATAATTTTAATTCAATAATTTCATACCATTTCTACTAGCTTTAATTAATTTTTAATTATTCCTTTTTTGTTAAAAATCGCAGATTCGCTTGCGTAGTGCGATAGTTAATTTTTAATTAATTCCTTAAATGTAGTAATTTCTTTTAAAAGTAATAATATACTAATAATCTTCGTCATAATTGTGGATTTGCTTGCGTAGCTCTGTTATGATAAAATTAATAAATTTCGTCTCGATCACGCATTCGCTTGCGTAGCGTGATTATGACAACATAATTTATCCCAAAATTATTTTCCTTGATAAATCTAATAATCCAGAAGTAAAAGCGGACAAGTAAAACACAAAAACTAATAAAGCACAGTTTATTCAAAATTAATGTAAGCCAAGTTTAAGTCAATAAAGCGACCGTGCTAGAACCACGGGACTCGGGGAATGCCTTAT